>JAPFFP010043431.1:0-13244 GCA_026153255.1 Solanum medicagineum | reverse complement strand
AGAGAGTTCACTAAGAGCAAAAGTTGTTTAACAATACTTCTAAAAATAAAATCAATCAGTAGAAGAAGCTAAAACACTAAACATTATCTTTTACAAATCACATTGAAAATTTGTATTAGAAACATTATTTAGTAATGGCCTATAAAAGAAAAGTGATAATTAACTCATCATATTGGTCAAAGTTTAATCTAGCATTTTTCTACGTTAAAGGTGCAGAAAGAGTTGAGGCGCTACAATGTGCAGCTGTCTCTTCCTTTCTATGCACATAAGTTTATAAATTTTCTTTTATGTTTTGATATAATGTGATATGTAATTACATGTTGGGTGTATTGTTTGATTGAATATCATTAGAATTATGTTATTTGAAGAAATTAAGATTAAACTCTAGGCTTGAAATTTAGAAATTTGATCATGGAATTGAGTGAGTTTTTAGTTTACTCTAAACATATACTAATATGGGTGTCTATGGACTCGTTTAGTCATGAATATTATATATTTGATAGATTCAAAAGGTTTTGAGGCATTGAGCAAGGGAAAGGCATTGGTGAATTAGCTTGCTTGATTTCGTTCTTCGATTTAGGTAGGTTATGGTTTATTCTGTGTGTTAGAAAGACTCTTAATAGTGGTTGACATTCATTGAGTGATGTTGTTAACTTTTATTTGCATTTATTGTTGTGGTTTGGATGATGAAATGTTGTTGTGATTGGTCTGCAATCCCAAGACCATGAAATTCATAATCCCGAACTTGCCTTATCAAAGTGATGTCTTGAATAAAAAAGGCTTGATGAAATATTGTTAATGAAGTGGAAAGTAAAGATAAAGAATAATGCTTTAAACATAATTGGATCGGGTGTCACGTTCCGACATGGTATATTTAGATTGGGTGTTACATTCTGACATGATATAATTGGATCGGGTGTCACATTTTGACACGATATTATCGGATCGGGTGTCATATTCCAACACGATATATATTGGATCAGATGCCACGTTCCAGTACGATAATATTAAAGGAAAACATATTGAAGTGATTTAATATACTCAATCTCAAATAATCCATCTCCCAAAAGAAGTGTGGTGTGGAGGCCTGAGTCCTTATATTTGTTCTTGATGTTGTTGTTTGATTATGCACTTGTCTTATGATGTTGTCACTTGTACTTGTTGCTTTTTGCTTTCCACCTGTTAAGAGTTATAGTTGTTTTTCTGATATTGCTTATGCCTATTAATCTCTACTTAGAGTCGGCCGATGATACCTACTCAGTACATACGGCTCGTACTAAGTTCTACTTATATTTTTCTTTGTCTTGCTTTTGTGGAGTGCAGCGAGTGTTCCATTGACTTCGACTCACCCTCATCTCTAGCCAGTCGTCAGCATACCAGATTTCAGGGTGAGCTAACTTTCTAGCTCCTATTGGATTCTATCAGTTATGGCATGGTGTCCTTAGCTTTCGGATATAAACTATTTTATTGATTTATTTTGGTGTTGCTACTCTTAGACTTAGTATTTGAGATAGATGTCCTTGATGTGATTACTTTCAGGTTTTGGGGAATGTTATGTAATGGACTTAGTGGATTTTGTAATTCTTACTTTTATAAGTTTGAACTTCCGCATTAATATTGTATTTTATAAGTTGAACTGCCAATATAGGTTGGGATTTGTATCATTGGTTCACCCACTTGGGAGGTTAGGTAGAGGTGCCACTCATTTCCCTTTGGGTCATGACATAGATGAGCTTAAACAACTATGGTTTGAAGGTGTAGTGACGCATTACATATCGATTAAGCAGAATTTTGTTATGTGTGCTTGTTTAATATGGAATATTAATGATTTCCTGCATATGGTATCTTTTCTAGTTGGATGACGGCTGGAAAGCTTTCTTGTCCTCATTGTATAGAACATAGTACGGCCTTCACCCTAAAGCACAGTAGAAAAAATTCATGATTTGATTGTCATTATCAATTCTTGTCAATGGATCATGAGTTTAGAAAGATGAAACATGCATTCAGAAAAAAAAGAGTTAACGATGATCCCCCCCCACCTCCATAATTGATAGGGCATCAAATTTGAGAGAGCGTTTTCCAACTGCCAAAGTTGCAAAGGCTCCAACAGCTTCTAGACTTCTTGGATATGGCATTGAACATAACTATACCAAACAATACATATTTTCGGAGTTCCCATATTAGAAGGATAATTTCCTTTGACACAATCTTAATATGATGCATATTGAGAAAAAATATTTTGACGATTTGCTCAACACAGTGATGGATGTCAAGGGGAAGACAAAAGACAACCCAAGAGCTAGATTGGACTTGGAAGAATATTGTAAGAGAAGGAAATTGTGGCTCCAGGAACTACAAAATGGCAAAATTGTCAAGCCCAAAGCTAGTTTTTCATTTACAATGGATGAGAAACGTGAAATATATGAGTGGGTGAAAATTTGAGGATCCCAAAAGGATATGCTTCAAATTTAGGCAAGCAAATAAATCTAAATGAAGGAAAGTTGATAGGTATGAAAAGTCATGATTGGTATGTATTCATGAAAACTTTGATTCCTATCGCTTTTAGCAATTTACCTGAAAGGATATGGAAGCCAATTGCAGAGATAAGTCTTTTCTTTAAAGATTTGTGTTCTAGTCAGTTGTTGGAAAGTAGTTTAAACAATATGGAGAAAAATATTCTTGTTATTACTACAAAGCTAGAGAAGAGCTTTCCATATGGTTTCTTCAATGTGATGGAGCATCTTTCAATTCATCTTGTACAAGAAGCCCGACTTGGAGGTCTTGTTAAAATATGGTGGATATATTCATTTGAAAGGTAATATTTTTTGTATATAAGTAATTGATTTATTGTATAATCTAATCATTCGTTAACATATTTGCATACATACAAACAAAAAAAATTGGAGGCTGTAAATAATCAATTAAGCAGGGGGGACAGATTGAAGGATCAATTGTGTAAACTCATATTGCCAGAGAAACTGGTGATTTTTACTCCTTTCACTTTGGGGATGAAGCCATGTGTAGGAGAAATAGGTCAACTCAAAATGATGAAGGTGATAGTGGTCCTATGTTTCCACCTATTTCAATTTTTAATCAAATTGGACGAGGATCTAAATGGCGTGGAAGACAAAGCCTCACTACTATGGAATATCAATTAGCTATGACTGATATTTTTATTAATTGTCACGAAATTCAGCCATATCTTGAGTAAGTGTTAAATTACATTATCAAATCATATAGTAATATATGAGTACTAATTGATAAAATTGCACGTGTCAATAACAACCTGTTTGTATATACATGGGACAACGAAGCTATGTATACAAGGTTTCAACATAATTAAAGAATTATGTAAACATATCGAATCGATAAGTATAATGTATACATTTTATACTAAATTGCATTATCATGAATACAATCTGTAGGTTTATGATGAATATTCAAACGTCGAACATTCACTATTTGTGAGAGATCACACTTGGGCCTAATTCTCAAATTCACACAATGCATAGGTACTGTGTGAATGATTTTAAGTTTCAAACTAGGGAAGTTTCTATGTACAGGAAAATCATTAATAGTGGTGTGTGTGTGTGTTCAAGATGATATCGACGATAATGGTCATACAATTAAATATTTTAGTGTCATTCAAAATATTATTGAACTAAGATATTCAGGCAGAACTACGATGGTATTATTTCAGTGTAAGTGGTTCGATCCATCACAAAGAGGCATAAGGATGGACCAGTAACATAACATAACATAACTGAAGTTAAACACACCAGACAATACGCAAGTTATGATCCTTTTTTCATTGCCTAAAATGTTAAGCAAGTCTATTATGCTCCATATTTATTGTGCAGAGATAAGACTGATTGGTAGGTTGTTATTAAGAAAAAGCCTGTGGAAAGAATAGAAATTAAGAATGTCTTAGATGTGGTATACAAAAATAATGTTGCACTTGTTCAACAACAAGTTGATGTTGAGTTGGAAGTCACACCAGAACATCCTCAGTACATGCTAGAAAATGTTTCTGATCATGACCTTGTAATGCCTAATGTTGAGGAAATAGTAAATGAGGAATATGAATCATTTGAGGAGGAAAAATGGGAGGACAATGAATATGAAACAACTGAGGAGGAGGAATGGGAGGAGGATGAAAATGAAACAAGCAAGGAGGAACTGAGTGATACATTATAACTAGTACGTACGTTATTATTATGCCGACATTAAATTTGTTTAAATTTTTTTATATATTGTACTATTACTTTACATTTAAATGGCATCTGGTGGTGATGGTGATAGACCTCGAGATCATTTTGGGGTAAGCAGTTTTAGCAAGAGCAGGAAGAAAAAGTCTAGTAGGTCACCTATTGATCCCGACGATATCCCAGAACATATTTTCTCAGCCACAGATCTCCAGTGCCGCACAACTATTGCTCCTACCATTCAGGTTGTGCCATTTGGGACTATGGATCCTTTGACTTACCATAGTCAATTTCAAAGACCACATGGTGTTTCTTCTTCGTCACACCCTAGGTTCATTTATTATGACCAAACTACGTAGCTACCCGCAGAGATATATCCACGACCCCACAAATTATCATTTTTTGGAACTCCATCTCCCAGTCTCGCAAAATTTCATCTCCCATATCTCAGTCTCCTCACCTATCATCCCTGTGACTCAGAGATTCTAGTGTTGAGGTTGTCACTCCTCTATTGACTCAGCATTATGTGCATCCTTCGACGTCAGCTTCACCTGCTTCTGCTGCTATACTTGAGGCAGCACAGGATGTCACTCAGTTAGCTGCTGGTCAGAAGGACAGAACTGAGAGAGTGATGATAGAGCCTAATGAAGCCTCGTAAGTTTATTCATTTATTTATTTATTACTACATTACTAAAACATTCATGAACTAACATGTTTATTATATGTCTTGAAGGTGACATTCGTTGAAGGAAGTTGTCAAGGCCCTACAGGAAAGTGTTAGGAGGCTATTTAATGAGTCTATCACTCTTGGAGAGAGATTCCAAACAGAATTTATTAGGCGATATTTAATGAGTTTAAGGTATATATGTTTACATGTATATTTTAAGTTTAATATTTGTAGTATACTTTATCTAATTAATTCTCTAACACTTTTTCTTTTATTTTTTCAAACTTTATGTACTTGGGAGTCGAAGTACAATATAGTCATTGCAATCACTTTTGAGAGAAAAACGAGCGCCAAATTATCTAGTTGGCTCAAGAAAGTTCGGGATGATGAAAAATCTCTGGGTTGGTTGCACCACACTTATATGAAGAGTTGTGTTGGTATTGGGACTCCACGAATCAAAGCTTTGTCTGAGCAAGCCAAAATGGCAGAAGCAGTCTGAAGAGTAGCTCGTTACATAATGAAGGTGTAAAGAGTGTAGGATCTATTACGCGGGAGATGGTAAGATTTTTTAAATTTTAAGTTTAAAAATTTACAATCTTAAATTATGTGATTAAATATTATTTCATTAACTGTATTATTAATTATTTATAGGAACAAGCAATAGAACGTGTTTCATTTAGTCATGAGATTTTTAAGAAGACTTATGTCAAAAAGAATGATGATGAGTTGGATCTGGATATGTGGGTGGAAGAAAGAGCCGAACGAGCCTACGTAAGCTTCTTAACAAAACTTGTATAAAATATATGTAGAATATTTTTTAATATGCAGCAAGACTACGACCAGTACGTGTGTGAGATTGGACATGAGGCCCAACTTATGTCGAAATAGTCCACTCAAATTTGGACTGAAAAGGTAGTTGATGGGAGCCACAAAGGCCGTATCTATGGGATGGGCTCTAATTATGACATACAACGACTCCAATCAGGTTTAGAAGGTATTGGATCGTTGAGTCAGACTGAGGCCCTTGACCAAGTTCAGATGGTTGTCATGTCTTAGAAAATCACAGAACTTAAAAGCACATTGGTAGCATTTGAGGCAAAGAGGGCTGAGAAGCAAAGGGCTATGAGTGAGCAATTTACACAAATCAGAGAACAAGTGCTCAACCTCGCCCGTCGGCCTTCACTACATCCGTCCACTCTCGATGAATCTGATGAGAGTGATGAACTTGTTGAGAACAGTCCTTAGAATCCCTTTTATTTACATTTTAGATAATTTGGAATATTTTAATAAACTTTTAAAAAATTTAAAATATTATAAATTTGGATTTTATTCGTTTTTAATGTTTAAGTGCGGTTGTTATTAAGTATTTTGTATGTTGTTGTTGTTGACTGTATTAGATTGGCTGTATTGAATGAAATTAAATTGAATTTTTAATTGCAGGTGGGCAGCAAAAACTGTAGGTTTCTATTGTCATGCAAATTACAAAAAAATCGAAGGACAGGGTCTCAAAGTTTATTGATTTTTTGTAATTTCTTTTAATAAAATTTCTAGAAAAGCGACAAAAAAGGCCCAAAGTCTGTCGTTTTTCTGAATTTTTTAAAAATAAATTTTTCGAAAAAGTGACGAATAAGGACCCTATGTGCATCGCTTTTTTTCAAAAAAAATTATAATATTTTATCAAATTGCGACACTGTAATGACCCATTAAGTCCTTTTGTGAATTATTTCTCTTGATTTCCTAAAAGATTTACCTCGTAAAATTTTAAGTGGGTACTTTGGACTATTTGATAACTATGACTATTAAACTTATGAGTAAGTTTGAATAATTAATATAAGTGGTTGGTTAAATGTTAATTTAGTTAAAATTCTATATCAATTTTTCCATGTATTTTAGAATAAATTAGGGTAATATATATACATATGAACGTTTGGGTTAGCAATTGATTATATTAGAAAAGAAAGAACGAAGGAGAAAGAAACCCTTACCTGCGTCATCGACAACAAACGACAACACCTCCAGGTAAGGGCTCCAAATTCCTAAATTTCTTAATTATATAGTAGCTAGGTTATTGGAAAATAGTAGGTAATTTATATAATGTAAGTGTGGGTGTAATTGAATATGAGGATAAATGATGATTTGTTTAAATATTTTATATTGTAATATTAATTTGTCCTTTCTCTTGACTAGACAAAAGATGTTTTGTTGATAAGAATCAAAAGTTTGCAAGGTTTTCCATGTAACATGCCTCTAATCCATAGTGATAAACTACTATCCTATAAATATATATATATATGTAATGCTGAATAGTAGTATTGTAATTGTTTAATGGAATAAAGAATTAAAAATTGAAGACAGTGGTGTGACATCATTCTTGACAAAATGATAATTACTAATTGAGGGGATAGTCTCCAAGTCACTCCAAAGCATTAGTTGTTTGGAGGATAATCTGGTAAGGGCTAGAATGGTATGAAAAAGAAAAAAAAAGGAAATTTTGCTGGCATAACTTCTGTTTTAATTACAATGAGGCTACATTCTATTTTAATTCCAGTGAGGTTAAGATTTTTCTCAAATCTTTTTACACATTGTGGTTCAAATTTTGATAAAATTAGCACCCATAATTAAATTATAGTTGTATTGTATTACATAAGAATGTCATTAGGTTATATTATTTGGAGAAATTAAGAGTTAACCATAGGTTTGAAATTTAGAGATTTGATTGTAGAATGAATTGGACTTGGGTCTAGGTTGAGTCTTATAGTAATATGGGTGTGGTTCGTTCACAATTTAATTGTGAATTCTTATTGGATTAGATCATGGTGCTTTGGATTTTATTTGAAAGGGAAAGCTCAAGTCCCGCAATGAGTGTTCAATTATTAAGGCAAGTGAATTTCTTAACCTTTGTTACATATGTAGAATCTCGTGCTTCCTTGTGTGAGGTGTTGATAATGATTTTGAAATATTGAGTTAGTGATGATGTTGTATCAAGACTATGTTGTTGAGAATTGTGCATTGTATTAAAATTTGATCATCTCCTCACTATTGTGTAAAACTTGCCTATTTGCATTGATCTTGTGACAAGTGTTAAGTGAATTGAAAAAGAATAAGAATTAAAGAGGATGTATCATTTTGAGGGACGTGTCATGCATCGCGACGGATACCATATTTCGAGGGACGTGTCACGCGCCGTGACGAATACAATATTTCAAGGGATGTATCGCACGCCGTGACAGAAACTATATTTCGAGAGTCGTATCACACATTGCAACGAATACTATGATTTAAAGGTCGTACCACACGCCGTGACGGATGCATGGACTAAAAGTCCCTTATAAGTCTCGGACTGAGAAACAGCGGATGTGTATCGCTAGGTCAGACATGCATCATTATACTTGACATTGTATTTGCATTATACATCATTATCATTTATAAACTTGTGAGTGCCTTTTTCTTTTGGAACTTGTGATGGATGAGCTTGATCCTTATGTTATTGATATATAAATATTGGTATGGTTATTGAGTTATATGCTATGTACATTGTGAACTGTTAAGTTGGGTTAATTTTATGCAGGTTGTAGTTGTGCAGGTTCAGTTGGAGTGTTAGGAGTACCTGTATTCTACATTACTTGGCTTTATATTTAGAAGTTTACTTGCTGGGTATCGTATGTTTGGTACTCACCCTTTGCTTCTAAATTTTTGTAGGTTATACTCTCGGATCTTTGTGATACTCTCTTCTCTTTTTATTTGAGGCTCTCTGCGGAGATTAGTGAGGTAACTATTTGTCACCTCAGGGAGCTTCATCCTCTTATTTATGATCTTGTTCTACTTTAGAGACAACATCATTTTACACTTGTATTTTTCTTTCAAATCTATTGTAACACACTAGAGGCTTGTGCATGTGATAACAAGGTTTTGGGGAATTTTAATTAAGTTCACTTATTATCCACTGTTAAACCTTTATTTGTATTATCCTTTCGCATTTTATTATTATAATTGGGTTTTACATTGACTTGTCTTGGTGGGATGAGACGAGTGTCATCACATCCATTTTTGGGTCGTGACAGATGGTATCACAGCCTCAGGTTCATAGGTCTCATGTGTGTATGAGTCGAGTCTAGTAGCATCTCGAGGATCAGTATAGAGACGTCTATACTTATCTTCGAGAGGCTATGACGACTTCTAGGAATCTTCCTTTTGTTTATTCTTTCTCCGTCTTGCGTTCTTGATTCTGTGTGATTCTTATCGCTTTATTCATTCTCTCTCATTTATAGAGATGGTTCGTATTTGGTTCTTTATATGAGTAGTTAGTGGGTTGTATATGGTTTGAATTTTAGATTAGGTACTAAAGTGTAAGTAATATACTTATAAAAAAAAATAAAATGTTTGACAAAGAAAAAAATTGAGTAAGATGATGACTCGATGATGCACTTCGAAGATATTTGAGTGATGAAGTCAACAATGATTTGAGGAATTTCATGAAAGTGTTATCACTTTTGGGTTAGTTGCCCAACAATAAAAATAGTATTTGTGTGGTATATATGATATCTGAAGTGGTTTGTCAATTAAAGTTGGAATGTTAAAAGGGTAGCTAGGTAATGAATTTTGTAAATCTGCAAACTATTATTATTAAAGTTGCATAATATGTATGGATCCTTTAGATAATGATAAGAAAGATGTTGTCCAATTGAGATCAAAATATATATTATGATTCCGTAGATCGAGTGAATATCGAGGAGGGTCATGATATGACTATCATAATGATACCGATGCTTACTTGGTTAGAGTTATGGAATGTGTTACTTTTGCTAGCGACTGAATTTATGGGAAAAAATGTGTATTACTTAGACCTAGAGTCATGATGGATTGGGTAATGTGTTGCGGCTATTTGATGGGTAGAAGTACGCAGGCTAGTTTGGTACTACTTTCTTGATAGGTATGATGAGTTCTAGTGGTAAATCTGATGGACTTTCAAGATATAATATTAGTGGTATATGAAAACAGATATGTCGAATGTCAAGTGCGAACACTATAGCCTCATTTAATAAGATTTAATATTGCATTCGTATTTTGAGAATTCAACTAGTTTGTTACTTTGGATGGTTGGGTTAAACATTATTTATAAGAAAGATTTTAGTGGTGGATCTTTGGTACGATTGATGCATTTAAGTTGTGAAGTGTATTCGAGGGGTTTTGAATGAGTACTACTGATCAATAATAAAATTTACGGGACTGGTTTAATATCAAAGTGAAAAGCTTATGAGTAAGAAAAGTCTCAGCGAGTATACTTTTCAAAGCCAATTGAGAATTTTAGTAAGAAAATGTATAGAAAATCAAGTTAGCCCTTTAGTTTTGACCGATATAATAGGTTTAAATATCATATTGATGATGAGGTTAACCTTGAGATGATGGCAACAACTATAAAGCTTAACGGTAATAATAGTTCATGATTATGATCAAAATGCAATCATATGATAAGGATTTTGATTGAGTGAATTCAGTATGGTAAGTACAATTGCAGATATCAGAAGTTACCTTTTCAACTATTTGATGAGTAATGTGATCATAAGAAAAGATGTAGAATTTGATGAGATACTACTTTAATAGAATTGAAAGGAGCTTGAGTCATTTATAAATTAGTGAGATGTAGGGATATTCACTCTGATGGTAAAGATAAAAAATGTATCTCGAGAGAGAGTAAAAAATTGAATGTAAAGTCATGTGATTTCATTGGTTATGGTGATAGTGTTACTTGTTACGTATCATTGATCTGAGTTAGAAAACTGTTGGATAATATTAAAAAAATATTTAACGTGCATCTTGAGTATGGTGAAATAAGTTATTTTTGTGATTTTGAGTATGGTAATTAGTACATCGAAAAAAAATTTATAAGGGATATGGTAAGGTTGATAAAGAGTTGATCAATAAAAAGTTAAGATACATAAAATAAAGATTCAAGATTTTCATTGTAAGTCTGTATTTTTGGTAGTATATTTGTCAAGATACGAATTGGTAAGATAAGAAATAATTCATAGCATCGAGTATTCAGTATTTAAAAGAACTCGCGTGTGGGTTAGGTCATAAATTTAGTTGCTTTTGACTATTGAAGGGCCTAAAGAACTGTTCCACTTAAAATTTTGACTTCAAGCATGAGGAAAAATTTTATGTGTTGTTGGTTAGAGAATAAAGTTGATAAATGAGTTAGTGAAGGGACGAGAATCTGATATATTGAAGAGTTCAGGCTATCTAAAATTTGTATCATAGGAAGAATCTAAGAAAGATAAAGGAATAAGACCTCCCGTATAGACCCTTGGTTCAGAATTAAAGACTTTACTAATTTTCGCCTTTGAGCTCAGATATGACCGTGCAATATGTACTTGTTCAAACAGATTTACTAGGATTTTATTAGTGACTTTTATGAAGTCTGAATTTTGGTTCGAGTGACAAATAATGATGTTTGAAATATGCTATATTTTTATATTAGTTTAGATTGTTCAATTATGATACACGACTTATGGGGGCTCTACGATATAAACCCATAACTCTACATGATTATTGAAAATTTTGAGGAGTTTGAAATTACTCTGTTAATGGGACTACAGATTATTGTTCTGTGTTACATATACACAAACTAGAGGTTGTGTGGTTATGATATGCTGAGATATTAAGAGGACAAAAAATCTCTCTAAGTTTTGACATGTGGTATATGCTGATTTGAATGGTAGTTGAAATTTGTTATGTGAAAGATTGCATGAAACTAAGTTTAGGTATAATTAAATAACTTTACCTCGATGAAAAAAATATTATCAAATTTGAAATCATTGCTATCAGTTTTGGGTGTAACTCATATCTATAAAAATTCTTAAATAAAAAGAGAGGAAGCCATAGTTTGAAATCTGAAGGTTACAATGTGTTACTAAAAAAAAAAATTGGTACTAGTAACAATTTGAGAGAATGGTAAATGACTAGTATGTGTATGATGTTCTAATAGTATTAAGTGTGTCGTCTTTGATGCAGTATTATGAAGAGTATATGGAGTTTGATAAATTAAATATGTGTACGATTTTATTGGAGACCACACAGGTTGATTGTGAGTACAAAAAAAAAAGATGGGGTCAGATGAATAAAAACGTTTGATGGAAGCACTATGAAAAGAGTATCTTATATTATTCGAGTTTAGTTTCGTGCATTCTTATGTGACTACCTACTTCATTATGGGCATACCTGTCTATTTTTACTCGTGCCTTCACTTTTGTAGACGGGTCCTTAGTGATGGATCAGGTGAACCAATCCTGTAATTTTCTCATGGTAAGATAGCATGCTTTTGCGGGCTTGATTATTTCAATTAAGACAGATCTAGTATTATTTGGGATAGTTGAAGTATACAAGTGGTTCTCCATGCACAACTTTGCTTATGTGAATATATAGAAGAGCTATAATGAATACTTATAGTTGTCCAGCAGTCTTAAGATTCATCTCATCATTAAGGTAATGATCTTGCAACGTATGACTGAATGTGAGGCCTATTAGATCTAGCTCTATCACTCTTAAGGATTGTTTTTAGTCACTGCTATTGATCTAGTATTCCTCATAGTGTTGTTAGAGCATCTGTATGTTTGAATATATCATGCGCTAAATGTTACTTGATCATTTCCTTTGTTGAGTTCGAAAAATTTAATTTTCTTCTATGATGAGTATCCAATGTTTAAAGATCACATTTATACTTAAGCTCGTTGGAAGATTTGATTGTGAGCATGAAATCTCAACAAGATTTATGATGGTTTGTGCATTAGGAGTGTGAAATGGTTGATTTAGGTTCGCTTTTGATCATGGACGGTATTGATTTGAAATTTTATCATGGTTATACGAAAAAAGATCCATCCTAATTATTTAGTTATGGTCTAGCGGGTTGTCATTAAGATGGAGTTCATGGGATAGTATGTGGCTTGAAAATTACTCTTGATTTGTAAATCTGCCAAGGTTCGATTCTAAAGTTCAATTCTTAATAATTGATTTTGATGGAATGGTCTTAAAGAGGAGCTTACTTGGGGAGATGAACACTGACTATGGAAGATAATAAGTTAGCTTTGGTAATGTACGTTATTCTTCCTTCTCCTTCTTTATGTTCGAGGACGAACATGATTTCTAGTGGTGGATGATGTCATGACCCGTTAGGTCATTTTGTGAATTATTCCTCTTGATTTCCTAAAAGATTTACCTCGTAAAATTTTAAGTAGTTACTTTGGACTATTTGATAACTAAGACTATTAAATTTATCAGTAAATTTAAATAATTAATATAAGTGGTGGGTTAAATATAATTTAGTTAAAATTCTATACTAATTTGTCCATGTATTTTAGAATTAATTAGGGTAATAT
>JAPFFP010043430.1:0-13246 GCA_026153255.1 Solanum medicagineum | reverse complement strand
ACAAACCCCTCATAATACGTATAGTAAGCGCACAGTTATAGGTTGGTTCTCCCGGGCCTCATCGGCAACGGGTGCCAATCCGCCCTAACGGGACTTAAGGCATGACAACTTTTGATTCTGAACACCAAATGAGTTAACCAGTTGTGTTGGAAAGCTAACTCAAAGAGATTGCATTTGGTATGTTGTGGGACTTATAATTATTTGTGTGTTAAGAGTTATGGTCATTTAAATTTGACCTTTGCATAATCTAAGGCTAGAAACTGAACTTATAGAAACGTTTTGAACTCGACTAAGTGCTAGAGGTCTCTTATGACCTTAGTACACTTCCTCCATGTAAGAGTGAACTTGAAACATAGGTACCTATGAGGATAGAGTTATGGGGTGTCATAATATGTCTCCCTTGGGATCATTCGTCCTTGAATGAAGGTGAAACTAGGGAATATACACATGCTTGCTACTCATGAACTAGTTTATCAGCAAGAAACTATACAGATATGTTGTTACTGATATTCATAGATGTATTTTAAACACAATGATACGAATAAGGGATATTACCTACATTCTTGTCATTGGAAGGCATGAATAGGTGAGGGTATCTAGCTTTCATATCTGCCTCAACTTCCCAAGTGGCTTCTTCGATGAACTGGTTCCTCAAAAATACCTTAACGGAAGAAATCTCCTTGGTCCTCAATTTACAAACTTGTTGATCTAGTATTTGAACTAGGATCTCTTCATATGTCAAGTTTTCCTTGACTCCAATTCCCTCTATAGGCACAACTCGTGTGGGGTCTTCCAAACACTTCCTAAGCATAGAAATATGGAATGCTGGATGAATAACAGCTAACTCTTATGGCAATTCCGATTCATATGCCACATTACCAATCCTCCTAATGATTTGGTACGGGCCAATGTACCACAGACTTAGTTTCCCTTTTTCCCCAAATCTCATAACTCCCATCATCAGTGAAACCTTTAGGTATACCCAATCACCTACCTCAAATTCCAAATCTCTCCTTCTAACAACAATATAAGACTTTTGTCAGCTTTGGGTTGTCTTTTGTCTTTCTTAAATGACTTTCACCTTCTCCATAGCCTGATGGACTAAATCAGATCCTATTAATCTTGTCTCACCAACTTCAAACCAGTTAATAGGTAATCTACACCTCCTCCCATAAAGGGCCTCATATGGTGCCATTTGTATGCTAGCCTGGAAGCTGTTGTTATAGAAAACTCAATCAAGGATAACTGATCATCCAATTACCTCTAAACTCTATAACACGTGCCCACAACATATCCTCAAAAGTTTATATGGTCCGCTCTGCTTGCCCTTCTGACTTGGGATGGAAGGCTGTACTAAAATTCATCTTGTACCAAGGTGAACTGGACTCCTCTGTCTGAAAAGATGGATATAGGGACCCCATGCAATCTAGCGATCTCCTTTATGTAAAGTCTGTCATAGTCCTCAGTTGTATCAGTCATCTTGACAGGTAGAAAATGAGTTGTCTTGGTCATTCGGTCTACTATTACACATATCGAGTCATGATATCTATGGGATCGAGGTAAGCCTGTTATGAAATCTATGTTAATTATCTCCCATTTCCACGCTGGAAACTCAATAGTTTTGTCCACACCGCAAGGCCTTTGGTGCTCCACCTTAAATTACTTGCAATTTGGGGTATCTGGACATGAACTCTACAATGTCCTTCTTCATTCCACCCCACCAGTAAACCTCTCATAAATCCCTATACATTTTGTTGCACCTGGGTGGATATATTATCTGGCATTATGAGACTCAACTAGAATCCTGTCTCTAAGGCCATCAACACTTGGTACACACAATCTGCCTTGGTATCTCAGGACCCCATTTCCCCCTTTTGCGAACACTAATACTTTTTGCATCTGATTATCTTGTTTCAATTGAAAGAGGATAGGATCCCGGCCCTACTTTTCTTTCACCTCCACCACCAAGGATGACTCTGCCCCATTTTGATAATGGTATTACACTTATCAGACTCATCAATCTACACCCCTAAGCGTGCTAGCCTGTGCACTTCCTTAGCTAGTTCTTTCTTTCCTTCCTCAATATGTGCAGTGCTCCCCATGGTCAACTTGCTAAGAGCATTAGCAACAGTATTAGCTTTACCTGGGTGATAGAGGATGCTCATGTCATAATCCTTTAACATCTCCAACCATCTCCTCTGCCTCAAGTTCAGCTCCTTTTGGATGAACACATACTGCAAGCTTTTGTGGTCTGTAAATACATCTATATTCCCACCGTAGACATAGTGTCTCTAGATTTTGAGACCAAACACCACAACAGCAAGCTCAAGATCATGAGTTGGGTAGTTCTTCTCATGAGTCTTAAGCTGTCTGGAGGCATATGCTATCACCTTGCCTCTCTGCATCAATACACATCCCAACCCAACTCTAGAAGCATCGCAATACACAACAAAGCCATCCGTACCCTCAGGTAGGGATAAGATTAGTGTTGTAGACAACCTAGTTTTCAACTCTTGGAAGCTCTTTTCACAAGCTTCCAACCATGTGAACTTAACCTTTTTTTGAGCTAACTTAGTCAAGGGAGCTGAGATAGAAGAAAATCCCTCTATAAAATGCCTGTAGTAACTTGCCAAACTGAAGAAACTCCTCATCTATGTTAGAGTTGTAGGCCTTGGCCAATTCTTTACTTCCTCAATCTTTTGGGAATCAACTTAGATGCCTTCGCCAAAAGTAATATGACCCAAAAACGCCACGGATGCTAACCAAAACTCACATTTGGAAAATTTGGCATACAACTGTTACTCCTTAAGGGTCTGAAGGATAACTCTAAGGTGGTCAGCATGCTCCTCCTCATTACGAGAGTAGATCAGGATATTATCTATGAACATAATGACGAACATATCTAGGTATGGCCTCAACACCCTATTCATAATATCCATGAAGGCCGCTGGTGCATTCGTTAGTCCAAATGACATGATCAAGAACTCATAATGACCATAGCGGGTTCTGAAAGTTGTCTTAGAGATATCTCTTTCTCTAACTTTAAGCTGATGGTACCCAGATCTAAGGTCTATTTTGGAGAAACAAATAACACCCTGGAGTTGGTCAAATAGGTCATCAATTTTGGGAAGAGGGTACTTGTTCTTTATGGTGACCTTATTCAACTGACGATAATCTGTGCACATTCTAAGAGAACCATCCTTCTTACACACGAGGAGGACTGGAGCACCCCAAGGTGAGACGCTTGGTCTAATAAGACCCTTATCTAGGAGGTCTTTCAGTTATATTTTCAATTCTTTTAGTTCTGAAGGAGCCATACGATACAGAGGAATAGATATAGGCTGAGTATCTGTGAGGGTATCTATTACAAAGTCTATCTCCCTGTCAGGAGAGACTTTGAGTAGATCATCAGGAAAGAATTCTGGGAACTCGTTCACGACTGGTACTGACTAAAGAGATGGTGTCTCGATACTAGAATCTTTGACTCTGACTTGATGATATATGCACCCTTTCAAAATTAACTTTCTAGCTTTGAGATATGAGACAAATTTACCCTTAGGAAAAACTTAGCTATCTCTCCACTCTAAGACTGGCTCATTAGGAAACTGAAACTTGACCACTCTGGTTCTGTAGTCTATGGAGGCATATCAAGCATGAAGCTAGTCCATGCCAAGAATGACGTCAAAATCTACCATGTCTAAATCAACCAGGTCAACTAAGATATCTTTATGGTAAACTGACACCGGAAAACTCCTATAGATTATTTGGGCTAGAATAGATTCTCCAATAGGAGTGGAAACACTAAAAGGCTCAAGAAGACACTCCGGACTGATCCCAAACTTTGTGGCTACATAGGGAGTCACAAATGACAAGGTGGCACCTAGGTCTAACAATGCATAGACATCATAAAGTAAAATCTTTGAGCATACCAGTAACCACACCTGGTGAGTTCTGTCCTGCTCCTATCTGGTGGCTATGGCACCTCTGAACTGCTTACCTTGTGGTGCTGAAGAAATTGATTGAGACCTATTATCTCTTGTGTTTTGCCTCCCCATAGGACAATCCTTCAAAAAATGCCCCACCTGACCACATCTTAAACAACCATTTGCGCCCACAAGGCACTCTCCTGGATGAGACCTTCAACACTTACCACAAACTTGATAACGAGTTGATCCTTGACCTACGCTCCCCTATGACTGGCTGTCTTGATATTTGTAGTATTGTGATCCTTGCTCATTCCCGACCCTCAGTGCAAGTGCACTAGTAGATAAAGGTGCTGGTCCAGATGTCCTAGGGTGAAAGGATGAGTGATTGCCATTTCCAGCCCTCCCCCTTACCTGTCTCCTAGCCTGATGTCTTTGCCCTTTTATTTCTAAACTCCTCCCTATCCTGCATTTTCTCCTCCTCTACTTGATGCACATAAGTCATCAGGCGAGCTATGTCCATATCCCCAATCAGCATAGCATTTCTGCCCTATCTCTTATTTATCCAAGAGAGCGTTGACACAAATAAATCCATCCTAGTATGCATGTCTGCCACCATGGTTGGAGCATAATGGGACAGTTGAGTAGAGTTGAGGCTGTACTCCAGCACACTCATAACTTCTTGCATCAAATTCAAAAACTCCCTCACTTTTTCCAGCCTCAACTCTCTAGGAAAGTACTTACCTAGAAAGGCCTCCTCAAACACTGCCCAACTCAAAGCTGGCACCCCTTCTGCTCTACCTCCCTTCCATAGATCAAACTAGAGTCTAGCTACTCCCTTAAGCTAGTAGGCAACCAACTCAACCCTCTTCGCATCACCTGTGCACATAACCTGGAATACTTTCTGGAGCGCCTCAATAAAGTTCTCAGGATCCTCCTTCACATAGACCCCGTGAACTAAGGTGTGTTTATCCTTAGAAATTCATGAAACCTGGTGGTATCTCAACCATCATTACTGCAATCTCCCTGTCGACCTCCCTGTGTAGTGACTTTCTATGCCAAAGTTTGGATGGTCTGGCGGAGCTCAGCATTAGAGATGTCCTCTTGCGGTGGCTATTCAGTAGGCATAGATGGACCTCTAGGTCCTTCAGGAATTGGCTCAGGCTAGTTTGCATTCTGCCTGGCTAGGCATCCTCTACCCCTGGCTGGTCCAATGGCTCTACGTGGATGCATGATTTCAGAAACAAGGTGTAAACATACGATTTAGAAGGGACTTAATAGAGGTAAACTCTAAAGCACGAGAGGGAATAACAATTGATAGTGACACTTCCTAATGCCCTGTAGCCTCCCTATTATAGATGTGGCGCGCTTCACACCAATAATACAGACTCTGCTAGACATGGTTCTATAGACTCCCTAGGACTCTTGAACGCTATGCTCTGATGCCAAGTTTTCATGCCTCGAGTTCACACCCTAGGCGTGGTCGGCACCCAGAACCATTTTTGGACCCAAGCAAACCACTTGGCCTGGCTATTTTACTCAACAGAAGACTTAAATGATAAAGCAAAAGGCTAAATATAATGAGCTAAGAGTACTGAAATATCTGAATAACTGAATAATAAAATCATCTCAACTACAACTAAAAAGGAGATTTGAAACACCTATCATATAGTTTATAGAATCTCCAACTAGGTTAATCTAAAACAACTACCGGGATAGGCCCATGTAGCCACAACTGAAAAGAAATACTAATAAAAATATAGATAATGACTTCAAAGCCTCTCGCTGAGAAGAGGCCTCACCAATAGCTGGACGGATGTCTGGTTCCCAACGGAGCATCTGCGGAGGAACTCTATCATTTGTGTCTGCATCATAAAACAAAGACCTATAATTTTATTTTCTCCATGGCTATGCAAGTCCTAAGGATGTTAGTACGTGAAATGTATGATATGTAAAATGGCCAAAACGGAAACTCAGGATAAGACACTATGCTCAAAGTAACTAAAACATATCTCAAAATAAAGTAGCATAAGTAATAAATGCAATTGTAACACCCTGTGAAATTACTGAAATACCCCTAGAATGGAATCATGCGCATAACACATCTTCCCAAGCTCTAACAAAAAATTTGAGACCGAATTTGCCATCAGTACGACAAAATGAAGGGGGAACATGATCTCGACCCGATTTTAGAGCAATCGAGTCAGAAAATAATTATTCGTAATTAAATCCGAGATAGTGTGAAGTGCACGCCTAATCAGTTTTCATAACCAACACCCTCTCACTTCACTCCTAAATATAAACGCTCAAGAATCATCAAGAAAGTCATCAAGTTAGGATTTCCTTTTAAGATTCATCCTCAAGGTAAGTTATTTTTCATAGATTTCGATCTACCTAACCCGAATTTCTTCAACTATTCATGAATCCATAATAGAATCTTAAATCATAATCTAGGGTTTTAAAAAAGGAATTCAAGAATTCCAAGAAAGGATTTCTTGATTCTTGTTTTTCAAGAATCAGGGTTCTTCATCAAGAACTCTAAAGATTCCAAGTCAAGAATTCAAGAATCTTCTTCAATTTTTCCAAGACTAATCTCTAAGGTATGCAATGCCCTCCAAAAGTTAATCTACTATTATTTTAGTATCCTTAACTACTAGTTTCTACCCAAGATCATAATTATGAGTTGAGATCAAAGATTCCCCCATTACTAGTGAATTTCTTCAAAATACTATCCATGCATATTTTCTTGATAAGGATCATGACTCTTCTTTATTTTATTATTGAATTAACATATTAAGACAAGATTTACAATTATGGTTGAAATTATGAGAACCCTATATCTATTTCATGAAAAGTTATAAAGTTTATAGTTTGAGTTAAGTCCAAGAAGTATTTAATGTTTGTGTTTTGTAAGATAGCTGAGCAATGCATATATGTTGAGATAACTATAATGATACCATTTTCAGTCAAAGAGAAGAGACCAATTGAGAAAAGATTAAGAAAAACTAAAGTTGGGCTAAGTCCCAAAAGATTAAGAAGGCATTTTGAGAAGTCTTACTCTTGAAGTTATGAACATTATAAAAGCTGTTTTGGGAGTAGTATTGAGCACCGACATGAGTGAGAGTAATCATAACATGAACTTATAATCTACACAGTTAGTGTAGGATAGGATTGTACCAAAAGATAATTTCTCACTTGCCACTGAGATGCCCAGTTTTGGGATGAATCAACTCCCCTAAGTTTTGTTCCTTACCCCGGCAAAGTATGGGATGGCTCTGGCAGTGTGGGCAAGATGTTGTATCATCACTAAGCTCATGGTGGTGGTTGTCGGTTAGAGAAACTCACCAAAAAGTAAAGTTTATTATTTTACACACTGAGATTTATCATATCTATATTCAACTATTTTCTCTCTATTATGTTGCATAATAAATTGAGTTGAGCAATTTGTAGAGCTAAGTAATTGAAAATTATATTATTTTATATTTATTTATGCTCATGAATTCATTAAAGTAAGTTTTTCTTTTATATTAAGTTGTACCTTGAAACGAGTTTTTCAAAAAAATATATCTTTTACTTGCATGGCATACTTTTGCCCATTACGCTATCTCAAAGTTCATTTTTAAAGTGAGTATCCTATCCTTTCTACTTTTTTTCCATCTTATATACCGTATATTCCACGTACTAGCACCTTTACCGCTACATCATTTTATAATGAGATTTTTGTATTCATGTTAGCAGATGTTCAGTGAGACAGTCCCCATTAGCAGTCGGCGAGGCCTCTTTGTATCCAAAGGAGCTCAGAAAACTGTCTGTCTTTGTATTTATTTTAGTTGAGGTACCCATAAACCTACTCCAATGCCTTGATCAGAATCAGTACTTTAGAGGCTTCATAGACTAGAAAGATATTGTTCAAGGTATTTCTTTGAAATTGTTTGAAAGATTTTGAGTTAAGTTGTGTATATTACTATTGTATCTTTATTCATGAATTTTGAGCCCATTTTAATTCATTATAATATTAATGTCTTCTGCTAAGTAAGTTAGCTGGCTAAGGGGTTCGCTTGGGACCACAAATCATTTTCGCGTGCCAGTCACTTCCAGGGTGTAGGCTTAGGGTGTGGCAACAGTACATGCTGAAAAATAAAACATAAGCTAAAGTCTGAATGTAAAAATTAGTTTGCTTTAACTTGGGGAGTTTCTCTAACATACAACCACCACTATGAGCTTCGTGATGATGCATCTTCTTTCCCATGCTGCCAGAGCCATCACATACTTTGCCGGGGTAAGGAACGAAAACTAGGGAGTGGATCCATTCTAAAACTGGGCCATCTCAGTGGCGATGAGGAGTTGTACTTTTGGTACAATCCTATCCTACATTGTCTAAATAGTTTATGAGTTCAAGTTATTAGTACTTCCACTCATATCGGTGCTCAATACTACTCCCAAAATAGCTTTTCTAATGTTCATACTTAAAAGAGTATTCTTGCTCAAAATATTACTTTATTCACTTTAGGACTTCGCCCAACTCTAGCTTTCTTAAACTTTTCTCAACTTGTCTCTGTTCTTTGACTGAAAAATAGTATCATTACAAGTATCTCAAAAACATAATTGTATTACTCAGCTATCTTCCAAATACAAGGCTTTAAGTACTCCTTAAACTTAACGCAAACTATAAACAATATAGCTTTTCGTGAAATAGATATATAGTTCTCACAAATACAACAATAACTGTAAATCTTGTCTCCATAGCTTAACTTAGTACTAAAACCAGTAAAGGTCATGATTTTTATCAAGAAAGATGCATGAACAAGTATCTTGAAGAAATTCACTAGTAATGGAGGAATACTAATTTTAACTCAAAAGCTTGATTCTTGGGTAAAGATTTGTAGTCAAAGATAATAAACATATGTAAGATAACTGTTGGAGGGCCTTACATGCCTGAAGAATTAGTTTCTTGGAAGAATTGAAGGAAATTCTTGAAAGCCCTAGCTTCGCCTCTTGAATCTACGTTCCGAGTTTTTGGAATGTTTTGAAGCTAATGATATGAATTAGTATGTTCTAGGGGTTTAATTAAGTGAAAATTGACATATTTAGGTTTAAAAGGGTGAGAAAAGTCGGAAGTACCTCTCTTTAAAATTGCTGGTAGGGTTGATTAGTAGACCCTAAACGACTCGTAGAAGATTTTACGGCTCATAGGGGACCTTTCGTAGTCTTTTGGACAATATTCGGGGACTTTGTAACTTTCTACAGACCCTTGTTATGACCTGTAGATGGTTCTATGGCCCGTAGATGGATCCGTAACGTCTGTGGCTGAAAATTGGTGTTTACTAACTTTTTTCACGAGATACTAATACGGGTCGTACTCTGAATTACGACCTGTAACTGGGTCTCGTAGTGCATCTCTGCACTGGCAGTCCTCAGTAAAACGACCATAACTTTTGACTCTGAACACCAAATGAGATGAAACCAGTTGGGTTGGAAAGCTAACCCAAAGAGCTTTCATATGGTGTATCATGAGACTTATAAGTCTTTGTGTGCTTATAGTTATAGTCATTTAAAGTTGACCCTTGCATAATCTTAGGCTAGAAAATCAACTTATAGGAACATTTTGAACTTGACTAAGTGCTAGAGGTCTCTTATGACCTTAATATACTTCCCGATGTAAGAGTGAGACTTGAAACATAGGTACTTATGAGGATAGAATTATGGAGTGTTACACTCTCAATATCACATGATCAAGGGGTCGAGATGTACGTGGGTGTAAGACTCTAGTGTCTAAGCCTGAGCGTTCCCTGAGCCCCCATAAACCCAGAGGGTACACCCACGCACAAGCAAGGGTTCCATGTCCTCCAACTCCTACCTCTAGTAGTCTGAGGTTATAATGTGGAATTTTTAGAAACTATGGACCCTAAAAAATGTAAAATAAAGAACTAGAAATGAAAGTAGACTGTCAATTTGATATATTAAACTTATCTTGAAAACTGAATTTCAAAATGTGTTTTTTTAATTTTTTTATATTTTTCTAAGAGCACCTATCCTTTTTACTCCCTTGGTGACTCGAAATCACAATCTTCAAATTAAAAGTGAGAAATAAAGAGCATGCAATCTATCATTAAAGAGCTTCAAAGCTCAAATTTTAAAATTTGATCTGTCGTAAATTCGAGCGATCGAATAATATATTAAAAGATTCAAAATATTGGTAGGAGCTCGTATCTAATATTTGAGATTGTTTGGAGGAGGCTTGAGTTAGTCGGGAATGAAAAAAAATCAATTTGTTAGGGAAGATCGACTGTTGCAATGTATAAATGGTGTTTATGAATGTATATACATCTCTCGTACATATGATTATACACAATTTATACAACATTGATATATATAATATTTAAAAATTCTTTTTGATAACCATACAATTGCATAAAAGCCCAAATTTTCTATCACAAAAAAAAGTTAGATATACGTAGAGTAGTGAATATGGACCGACTTCGGAATTTGACGAATAAGGCTGTATTGGCCATTATTCAGGTGGTCTAGAATACATCAACCTCAACCCACCACCATGTGTATTGCAGGCTGCGTTGTGACGGTCTATTTTTTTTTAAAGAAATTTTTTTACAATTATTTTTAAGTTTAAATCGCAATTTTAAAAGATTAATGCTAATATCTACAAAATAATAGCACGTGACGTATTATGCAAATATCTTGAGTATAACCTTACAAGAAAATATTTTTTTATGAAACTAAATAACTTTTGACATGATATCACTCGAATCAAGTAGAGACATCAATAAGCAAACTAAATAATTAATGAATAACAATATAACAAGATAAATTAAAATATTAACTTGTTGAATTTACATATGATGGCTTAAGTAGACTTTAAGTTTGAATTGTTCTTGTTATTTACTTATTTATAGTATTTTACTTTGTTTTTAGGAAAAATTACTTAATCGCACTTCTTTTTTTATCATATTTTTCATTATTCTCATTTATTTTTATAAATTTCAAAAATCCCTTCTTTTCCATTCAGATACAGTAATACATTAATTTTAATGCTTATATTATCTTATGTTCAATGTAACATGTTTTAAATGTTACATGTTGATACTTAAAAATACTAATTTTTGTATAAAGAATTGAATTAATGTATCCAGATTGTCATGTTTTTTAAGAGATTTCTGTAAATTGAAAAAGGACAGAAAAAAATGATAATTAACTTTTTACACCATGTGAATTATACATTTATAGCCATAGGCCAGCACAACTCATATTATTCAAGTCTTGTGGACCAATAGACTTATTTGATCTAAACTAATGAAAAAAAGGATTTCTCAAAAAGAGCAAACATTTGAAACATAATAAGGCAAAAAATAGTTATAGTTTGCTAAAAATTATTATCTATAGCTACATATTATAGGTGAGAGGTGAGCGAGTCGAGAAATAGAGGAAAGAGGCAAGCGATTTTGAGAGAGAGTCGAGAGAGACAAATTATTTATGTATATTTGTCAAATTGTATGTATATATCTGTTAAATTATTGTATATGTCTAATTGATATACAGATATATTTTTATATCTAGCAAGTGAGATTGGGAGAGGGATGAGAGAGGCGAGTGCGATAGAGAGAGAGGCAAATTATATATGTATATTAATTTGTCAAATTATATGGGTATATCTGTCAAATAATTGTATATATTTAACTGATATATATATATATATATATATATATCTGGAAAGCAAGATTGAAGAGGGATGAGAGAGGCAAGAGAGGAAGGAGAGAGGCAAGTGAGAGAGGGTAGAGAGTAAAGAGGCGAACTGTATATGTATATTTATTGAACTGAATATATATATATATATATCCGTCAAATAATATATATGTGTGTCACAACCCGACCTTTCAGGTCATGATTGCTCCTGTTAGTTCCTACCTACAGGCAAGTCAACCCAAAACTCTTGGCATCTGTCCTAGTAGCTAAGCATAACGGTAGCTAAGGACATACAAAATAACCCAGCAACATCCTACCCCAAGACCTGAATGACTTGTACAATGCTACTATAGACTCAAAATAAAATATATCTATCTACATACAGACAATCTAGACATATAAATCCAAACTACATATACAAGGCCAATGTCTGAATACCAAAGATGATCGTGAAAATAGAAGGAGATTACAGAATATCTAGAGTTGTTGATGTTCACCAATGTCTCCTGAATCGTCTGCGAACCCCTAACTCCGTGACGCAACTAGTACCTGGACCTGCACCATGGAAAGATGTAGAAAGTAGGGGTGAGTACCAGAAAAAGGCACTCAGTGGGCATCATTGGTAGATCGAGTGAAATGTAGTAAATCTAGAAGAGTTAAATATGAAGAACTATAGTAGGTCTAGCCAAACCGAAACTCAAATCAAGGAAACAACATGTCTGGAGACCCTCAAATCATAACCGAGCCAACCAAGGATATGAATAATGATAACTGAACCAACCTAAGTGATGAACAACGATACCGACTAACGAGAATTGTATAGGCTTATACCACAACTTCCCTTAACTAAGGCATAGTGTTGTACGCGGGTGCAAGTCCTTTATATCTATGTTTACACGCCAACTAGGCTCGCATAAACCCAGAAAGTACACCTACACACAAACTAATCAACCAAATCACAATACAACCCAACTCTCAATATCACATGATCACAGGTCGGTTGTACGTGAGTGTAAGGCCCTAGTGTATCCAGAACGTCCCTTGAGCTCCCATAAGCCCAGAAGATACACCCACACAATCAGGGTGGGAATAGGTGTGTGCAACCACGGGTAATCAATCAAGGGCCTCGCCCCATCAATCACATGAAAATCGGGTCCCTGACCATGTGTCGGCACGTGGCACATAATCCAAAATATGTGTTTAACGGCGAAATATATCCTTGTGGGAGAAAGAATCTCCCACGCATAACAAATGTGTCACAATA
Organism: Solanum medicagineum; assembly: GCA_026153255.1. Lineage (NCBI taxonomy): Eukaryota > Viridiplantae > Streptophyta > Magnoliopsida > Solanales > Solanaceae > Solanum > Solanum medicagineum. Next base: position 361 of record JAPFFP010043430.1, on the reverse strand, counting down.
TAGAATATCAATCACGGGGCATCGCCTAAAAGTGGAATCAGCGGGGCCCTTGACCTAAAATATCAATCAACGGGGCCTAGACCCTAAAGTGTATTCAATGGAGCCTCAGGCACAAAGTAGCAAAAATCCTTGGATTTTAGAATCGGCACCCCGATCTCGGACAATTGGACGTGACCAATGAAGAATAGGAATACTAGACGCATCACCCCAGGATATTGTTAGACCCCGTAATTAACATAATTGGGGCAAAGTGTCAACTTAAAAACTTTTGGGGATATTGTGCGATTTGTCATAAGTAAGTTACGATGCCCAATTAAAAGGTTTCAGAGCAATTGGAAGGAGTATTTTAAAAAGGGGAGTC
>JAPFFP010043429.1:0-13246 GCA_026153255.1 Solanum medicagineum | reverse complement strand
ATAATGAAATGCGTATGAGATGAAACAACTCGTGAACTTTATTTAGCAACAAGAACCCATGTAACTTGGTATCCAAGAATGTATGTAGATTTGAAGGTGACTATGTATAGGAGCATATGAACATGTGCAAGAGTGTAGACACAAGTAATAGTTGTGCCGGAGTTGGTAAGCGCCTTTATATGCTAAGGAAGGATCTATGTTTCATGCCAAACAATACGAAATCAAGTAGCCTTACATACCTAGTTGTATGACCTCGCTATTACCTCGAGATAAACGTCCATTCCTCCAAATATTTATCTATAATATAGAAGGTGATAAAATTAGCATTAGCAGCCAATAGATACATCTTGGCAGCCCAATCTCATAAGAAAAAAACATACGGGCAACAAGCGGGTATTTATAAACTCGAGCGTATTCTTTCAACCTTTCCATCCCTAATCGTACTTTTTAATACACATTATCATATACATATCATTTGTAGCCTATTTTAGAGCCATAACAGTCTTACCACAGCCCACAAAGAACAACACATAACAATTCTACACAACCTACAAATGGACAGCATAACGTTACACCCCTTTGCCCCATTTTGACATCGACAATTCCAAACTCATTCCAACTTTAACCAAACTGTTCTCACCACATCGATACATAAAAACAGCCTTGAACCAGCTCAGAATAGTAACAATTCAGTAATTAAGGACGTGAGGCAATAGCCTTCCATCCAACAACCCAGAAGTTCACACTAAGAACATAATTGCGATATCATATAAGGACTCACTTTTGTGGAGTGTAAAAGTGGTGAAGCAGCCTAGTTACATTACTATAAAACCAATCTTTGTTAAATACATAAGTAGTACTTCATAATACAGCCAACCAAGTAGAGAAAAACCTCTTAATTAACAACAAAAGTGTACAACAATCCTTAGAATACAAGCTGTTCAGAATTTTCAGCACAACATACTAGCATATACTTCTTGTTTTTCATGAAGAATCCATACTAGATACACAACTATGATTACTTATCTTTGTCTTCAAGATTCAGGTTTCCTTCAAGAACCCTAGAGGGTTGTGTTAGCTGCTTTGTAAAGTGAAGTAAAGAGAGAAAGAAAAGCCTTTAGGAAGCTGAAATTTTTCTCCAAACTGAAATGACTTAAGGGCTGTGTTGAGCCCTTTATGAAGGGTCTTTTAGCCGAATTACTCTTGGAATTTTAACCACCTAATACCACATATTATTAAGCTAGTTATGCAGCGGCTTGGCCCTTACACTTGGGCCTAACTGGGTCTCAAAGTTGATGGGCTTGGACTGACCATTTTTCCAACTTTCTCTTCACTTTTTTGGGCCCAATTAGCTAAGTGGGTTGTGGTGTACTTGGGCCCTTTTTATATTCTTCTTGGGCTGAATATAAAGTCCATTTACAATAGTAAAACACGGGCTAAAGTTACACCCTTAACACGGACTTTATTCACAATCGGACTTGGTCAAATTCGACGTCGAACCTCGTCTCTGTTTAGCTAGCCAATTTAGGCTAAGCAAGTAGGTAACTCACCGGCTAGCTTCTTAAGTCCTACAAGCACCTCAATTCTCTTACTTCATTTAAGGCTGTGATCTCCTCAATTTGATTTAAAACTTATTTACACTCGACCCTCTACAGCATTAGACATACAGATTGCCCTTTAATTGGAGATTCAAGCACTTTTAAAAATAGGCGCTAATTTGACCAAACCATATCATGTTTCATTTGCATAGTACTTTGTAAGAGATGGGGTGTTACACCACTATGGTCACGTTGGAAAACAAGTTGTGGTTAATAAGGTTGGGTAGGGTAAGTCCAAATAGCACAGTATCAAGGAGGAAAAAAGTAGTCACTATTCCCAAAATATATCACTCTTGTCCCTGATCCTACATTACAAGCCGACAAAATCCTACATTGATCCTAATCCAAGTTCGAAAGTTATGGTATAGAATATAAAGGCAAACCTATGGTATTGTGTGTGCAGCATTTGAATTTCTTTGTTGACATGAGTGCTTACTTAGTCCCTTGCATTGAAAGAAAAGTTAAAATATATGTGAAAAACTGAACTTCTTTGTTTGTGAGGGCACTTGAGTAGTATTGTTTGTTAATGCTAGAGTATTTTGGTGATTGTTGACTATATATGTAGCCTTGTCTGTCGAAACCATTCTATCATTCATTAATCCGCATATATTTACTTGATAAAATATCAAATTATTCATGATTAAGAGTTTTCTGAGAGTGTTTTGTGTTGATTGTGATTTGATAGATGCAGCGTGATTGAGGTATGTGACTATTATTTCTTCTTGTGTTTGATTGAGTTGTCGCTTGAGAACAAGCAACAATGTTAAGTTGAGGGTGTTAATGTGCCTCCCAAATATGACACTTTTTATGCTTAAAACGCAAGTTTTTTGTACATTCTCTGGCTCATTTGATTGTATTTGATGTGCATTTGTTATGTTCTGCAAGAAATCAAGATTCTGCATTGTTTGGTTGTAATTCAAAGCTGCAGGACTGATTTAGACGCTGTATGAGGTCATTTACGAGCCATAGTTGTTTTTACGGGTCGTAGTCAGAGTCCATAAATGGGATCCGATGCGTATGCAGAAAAATAAAAACTATGAGCCCATAGTACAAGTCATGGATGGAATTACGGACCGTAGATTGAAGTTGTGGATGGAAGCATCAAATGCTATAGTTTTCAATCAAGTATATACGAAACCTCAAGCCACAAGTCGTAGAACCAATGATGGGCCGTAAAAGGCTTATTCGTAGATTGAGGCTAGTACCTGCAGGACGAAACTACGAGTGAAGACCACGAGCCTGTAATCTGGTTTATGACTTGTAAACAGGCTCATGGATTTGCCGATCCAATTCTCCTAGTTCATTTTTAATTTGATTTTTGATGTCTATATATAGGTTTATAGGTTCTTCCTTTACATCTCATGCTTCATTTTTCAATTTAAACAGTTTGACGTTATGAAACATTACTTTTTGATTGTTCATCATATTTTTGTTGACTTTGAAGTTTGAATTTCAATTGATGATTTCGGGTTTTCTTCTACTCCAATTGTAAGTTAACAATTATGCTATCGACGTCTATTATTGATTATCATCGTACAAACATAAATAGCTAAACCCACAACTAGGGTTGTGGCAACCACATGAAGAATTAACAAAGTAAAATCAAATAATTAGTAATCCTTGGATGGTACGCATACATGTATTATTTATTTCTTCATTTTATTTACTTTTCAATGGAGGCCTATGTTTGAACTCATCTTATTATTACTTGTTGGATCAAGGGGGTAACAAATGGGAAAATGAGTAAATTACACATTAAAAAAGGTTACTACTATAAAATTATACTACATATGAATTCATGGGGAACACAATACCCTAGTTGTATACTTTCATTGATTTTTCAACACTCACAAGAAAATTGATTATAGAATAGGTTTATTTAATATTTTTTTAAAATGTAATTACATGCCCTTCCCTTTCTGGAAATAAGTCGGTTAATAGTTCAAATTTACGTTAATTAAGCTACATTTGAACCATATTCCTCATGGGGTCAACTCTAACCTCAATTAAGTTCTATATTTGACAATGACCGCTTCATACTTCTTTTGGGAGGTGTAATATTGGCATATCAACTAACGACGTAGTTAACAAGCACAGATAACACCAATAAAAATTCAAACCATCGCCTACCTCGAAACAAGTCTTGGCATCTTTATAGAATTGGAGTTCTTCCCCTTTTCAATGTGCTCGTTCTTGGTCTAAAAATAATAAAAATTATGAAGAATCAACTAATAATTGCCTAAAGTACCCAGATTACATCAAAATCCTAATTTTTGGCCACTTTTATCATTATCTCCCCCAAGTAGAGCCTTCTCCCACCATTAATTTTAGGGCAAAAACTTTTCCTAAGAGAACTCCCCTAGATTTTAAGGTCTACGATCAAATTACAAGTTAGAGGAATGATTAACTTACATGGACAAAGAAGTAGATGGAAAACTAAAAAGAACAAGTCCTAGGTTGCTTTTGATCTCTCAAGAATGAAGTGCGAGAAATAAAAATATTTTTGAGATTTTTCTAACATGAATTCACGACTGTCTTATCATGATGACCACTTGTCCCCCATGGCAGCCCTACCATAGCAGGAATCACCCCTCCTTGGTGGGTTGTACGGAGATAGAAATTCAAGATAGGTGAAATTCAAGAATTAAATCCCTACATTTAAAGATAGTGTTAAAAGACATAATCAATCTTAGTATTCAAAATTAGTGGATTAAAACTAATTATATTACTAGTAGAATCAATTCAAGAACCTACAAATTATCTAGACCTCCTATTTTGAAAAAAAAAATAGAAATAACAATCAGTGTAAGACTAATCGTCTTCGTTAATTTACTTTAACTGAAAATCAAAAATTTCAAGTTAAGAATTACCCCTTAAAGAATCGCTCAAGTAATGTTGTAAGATAAATCATACTATACACAAAGGTGTAAAGAAGAAAAAATCAAACACTATTAATAGTGTCATTTGAAAAATAACAAAATTCATCCCTATATGTAGAGCAAAGTTATCCCAAATAGCATAGGATTCAAACCATAATTTTATGGAAATAATAGCTAAGACACTTTAAAGTAGGAAACTTTTAAATTACAAAAATATATAAAAATAATGTCAAACTTTTGACTAAAATTAGCTGTCAAGCAAAAAAAAAAAAAGAAAAAGTGGCAAATTTCTACCGAACATATTCATTACAATAACCTATAATCAGCTGCAGTTTTGCAATTACAGTATTTTGGCACCATATTCACAAGGTTGCTGGACGGCAACAGAAAAATTACATTCAGTAACTTATAACTACTTTGCACATAAAGTTTTCTCTGTCAGTCAGTATTGTGCAAATTCCTCGCTAGTCTTACTGCTTTGGATGACATTCAAAAATTTTACTTTGACATACCTGCAACACAAAAGTTAAAAGTTCCATCTTTAGTCCTTCATGTCAGATCTGTCACTCTATTGTTTACTGGAAGCAAATAATTTATAAGTACTTTGCACGATCCAATCAATAAAATCAAGATTCTCCAACTAGAACTTAAAACCATCATACGTAACAGAAACAAAAGGCTACTGACTTCGATGATATGCTAATCGGCAGCACCTTTGTTTTCCAGTATAAATAGAACAACAATAGAGAACTGTATTTTGATACTAAATGGAAAGTTCAGTATCTAGTCACACATCCAAGTACCTTTGCATATCTAACCAATAACATTCAGGTTTTGCCATGTCAATATTGGGACCCACGTCAAAGAAATGCCAGGCAAATCCTTGGAACAAACTAGCGTACCTCTGTTGTGAAATCAAGAATTCTCAGTAAGCCTCCTTTGTTTCTAGAGCATTCTGATCAGAAAGTGGCAGATTGTTGCACGTATTGCGCAAATGAGTTTGTCTGGTCCAAAGAAGATGAAGATCAATCTGCTCCCAATAGATTGCCAAGAAGACAATAGCAAGGACTAGGCATGTAGAACATTGTTTGTCTCCGAGCTTTCCTCTTACAATTTTCATCTTTGATAAGAACTTTAAGACATAGTTCTGTGAAAAATGTGATATCAGCTGGAGACATGACTGGATCGTACATTTCTATATGGTCAATCAATTGATGCAATCATTTCTTTTTTTCTTTCTTTCTTTTTCTAACCAAATCTATTTTCCCTTCGACTTTTCTTTCCTTTTCTTTAAGCCAGAACTACTTCCCTTTGGATTTCATCATCAATGGGACATCAAACAATGTATGTAATCATAGCATGATAATCATGTTCATGAGAATAAGAACATGAAAGATGTCCACATGATTCATTTAACTCAACAATCAATTTCGAATAATCCACAAGTCCCCAAGTATTCACAACACAATTTTCAATATAAACATCAAGTACTTTCACAATTTTCACAATTAACGGGAATTCCACATTTGATTCACAAGACAAGAGTTTACAACATTTACTAATGCCCAATCCGATATCCATGATCAAAGCCTACAAAGGTACAATCCTAACCCATTTCATGCCACATTTCATCCAAAATCCACATACATAGGAGAATACAAGGCTCAATTATACTTAACAAAATGTAAGAAGTGCACTTGCCTTATTAGAAATCTCAAATCAAGCCAAAACCATGTGTTTTCCTTTTCTACGATACGCCAAATCACTATAATCAAGTCAAATATAGCATCAAAATCACATTACGGATCTAATGATCCTAAAATTAAGCAATTTGGATAAAAGGGAAAATGGTAAAAAAAACCTATGCCAAAAGAGTACACGGAATCTGAAAATTAAAACATGAAAATGTTTCCCAAGTAATAAGAATTTTAACGGTAAAAACCGTTTTGAACATGGAGTTAAAATAAGGTCAAAACCACTAATTTAGTATTAGAAATTAAAGCTCGAGAAAACCCCAATTTCTAAGTTAAAAACACAATTTAATCAATGGGAACTGAAAACATAGGTTAGGAAAATGTTACCCAATGATCTTGCTTTGAAAAACCTTGAAGATTCTCTCAAAAAAAGAGCTTGGAGTGTTGAAAATGGTGGAAAATGGAAAAACTCGCTATTTTAAATATAGCAGTGTTTCAGGCATTTTAATGCTCCGCAAATGTGGATCAGCACTTGCAACGCACAGCCCAACACTCTGCAAACGTTGAGTGCCTATCAGTGAACGCGGTGAAGGAACCTAATACACTTTGAGAACACGAAGACCACCTCCAGGAACACAGAGGTCAAGATACACTACACCCTACGAGTGTGAAGGGTACCCACCCCCCACCCCCCCACCCCCCGCAAATGCGGAATACATAGGTGGAAGCACCAGATATCAACAAAACTAGCTATAGAAAATCTCAGAATGGACCCTCAAATTCGTTTGGAATCCGTGAACACAAATGAGAGGTGGAATCCTATCAGAAACGACGTTCCGAACTCAATGGAATCATTGAAATTCGAGTTTGAGGCCTCCTTGCCCCGAAACCTAATAAAACTCAAAGAAACTAGTTAAAAACTCAAAATATCCAAAATGTCCTCGAAAACTCTAAAAATTACAACGAGATCATTTCTAACGTTAATTTCACCATCCAGAACCACTGTAACTGTCGAAATTTTGATTAAAGCTTTTGAACTCTGAAATTTGACCAAAGTTAAATTATGATCCAAAATCAACTAAAAATGCAATTTTGGATCCAATATCTTCGTTTTAACTCCAAATTCAATTATGTAGGTCCTCCTAGACCAAATTCTTCATTTTGACACTCGAAACTTAAGATGACCACAAACTCAAAATTTCCAACTTTAAGCTTTTAAAATATCTTTCTTTAGCAAAACACTAACTTTTTTTACAAGGTTTTCTAAATAAGACTTTTAGACTCAACCAAAAATGACTCAAGGGAATTCCCAAGAAGGGTAAAATGGTAATTTTATCGAGAATGCAAAAAATGACTTTTGAGATCATTAAAATTTTCAAAAATTGACTTTTAGACTCAACCAGAAATGACCTAAAGCAACTTTTGGAAAGGGCAAAATGGTAATTTTGTTGACAATGCCAAAAATGACCTTTGAGGTCATTACTAGATTGATGGACCTGAAAGCTTTTCAAATATTAGACCCATAAGCCTCTACAATCTGTCTTCCAATATCCTCAACACCATAGTCTCTAGTATTTCCCATGATTATTTCTAAAAATCAGAATGGGCTCATAAAAAAGAGATTAATCTCAAAAAGACATCCTATTAGCTTAAAGAATCATCACTGATATCATCAAAGCTAACAAAGGTGGCAATGTGGTGATTAAATTCTTCGTGAGAAAAGTATATAGTTGATTGTTTTGGGGATACTTGAATAGTATTCTTAAGAAACTAGGTTTTGGAGAACAATGGACTAACGTGATGTAACACCCGGCGAAATTATCAAATTACCCCTAGAATGAAATTGTGTGGATAAAGCGTCTTTCCAAGCTCCATTGGGAAATTAGAGACCGGATTTGTGATCAACACAAAAAATTGAGTGGGAAAATGACCTCGACACGATTTTAGAGCAACTGGGTCGAAAAATTATTTTTCGCAATTAATTCTAAAACAGTGCTGATGCTTGCCCCAGGCACTGGGGCACGACGCACCAGGGACGCGCACTTACACTTGTCTTTTTTTTGTTTTTTGGACGTGACTGGAAAGAATGAAAATTCATGAAATAACACATGTCCGCGCCCCAGGAGCGATGTGGACATGTTGTTACAAAGTGAAATTTTATTTTTTTTATGGGAAGGGCCTTTTGGTCATTCCCCAACCTATCCTAAGTCACAAATATGTGTTAAGGGTCGTTTATATCAGATTAAGGGTTTCAAAACCTATTTTTCTTAACTTCTAATCAAGTGTTCTTGATAGAGAAAGAAGAGAGAGCTTGAAGATTCCTAGGTTCGGGGCTATTTCCTTGAAAAAGCCTAAGTAGTTCTTCATCCAGGTATGTAAGGTTACCCAAAATATGAGATTGTTCTCCCATGTGCCTCGTTGAATGTAGTAGGTTGATAGTTGAAAGTGATAGGTTCTGTCTGTGAAATTCTTGAATAGTTATTTGAAAATTATTCTTACATCATATATTTTCTTGAATTGATGATCATCACAACTTGAATTATTTGTTTAAATAATTTATTTGAATAATTATATAAACCCTACGTGATTACTTTGTTAAAGATTACAAGAATGAACTTAGGGGTTGATGTCTAGAGCCTTGATCATGTGGGTGAGCTTGCTTGTTGTGGTCTAGTGTCTTTAGTTGAATGTGCTGATGATTGATGTTGATGAGACTGATATCCTTAGAGTCTTGAAGAGGTTGAATTTAATCTTAAAAGAATGTTCCTAATCCATTGAGTTGATAGCTGATGAGATGAGTTGATGTCCTTTGTCCAAAAGAGACTCAGTGATGAAAAATCTTGATGTTTGATAGCTTATGAGCATGTTGAGTCCTGGGAGGAGTATTGAGCACCGAACTAAGTAAGAGTGAGTCCCGCTCGCGCTCATTAACTATGTGACCAGCGTAGGAGAGGATTGGACCGTGAAAACAGATGTTTCCTTATATCTCAAAAAAGGACTTGATAGATTTATGGATCCACCGATAGACACGTCCTTTACCCCGACAAGGTACCGGATGGATGTGGCAATGACATCGATTCGTTGTATCATCACCGGCTCATAGGTGATGGTTGTTAAAAACTCCTATCTTTGTGAGTCCTCCCCTGCATTCGGAGGATGCTTTTTATCCCTTTTTATATGTTTTGAGTTTATTTCTTTGAGCTTGTGGTAGCCATGGCTTGTCATGGTACCTTCCTAGACTGTAGAATTAGAGGCTTCATAGACATAAAGATGATGGTTTGATGTTGGGTTCTTTCCCCTTTCTTTCTAAATTGAGGTTTTTTCATAATTTATCTTGTCTTATGACTGTTGATGACTAATCTTGTGGCCCATGGCCCATATTTCTGATGTTGATGGGATAAGATAGAATTGCCTACTGTTATGTGATTGTTGATTCTTATGTCTTCCGCTAAATCTTTTGATTGAACTAATGTAATGAGGCCAGGTGGTTCGCTTGGGGACTTGCAATAGTCTCTGAGTGCCAGTTACGTCCAGGATACCCTCTCGGGGCGTGACACGTGATTCACTAAGCAACCAAGTAATGAAACAATAGATACAAATCAAACATAAAAGATATATATCTTAGCTACTCTACATGGCTAAAGCTACTATTTTAACCTGCATACCTAAATGAAAAACATGTCTACAGTTTAACTTCGCAATGGACCTGCTATTATTGCCGATAACCATCTCCAAGCAAATGGAGCAATCCGGAGTATCCATGTTATTAATGGGAAATGAATAACAAGAAAAAAAATTGGAGATGGAAAAGAGTTTGAGATTGTAGATTCAGTTTTGACAAGTTTGATGAATATTATGACTGACAAACAAATCTTTAGATAACAATCGTGCAAACTGCATACATTTATTCATCAAAATTGTCAAAACTGAATCTACAATTGCAAACTCTTTTCCATCTCTGATTTTTTTCTAGTTATTCATTAACAGTCAAGACCTCAAGACCTAGTTTCTTGTAAACTATGATATCAGCTTGAGACATATATCTCTATATTGCCAATCCAATTAAAAATCTTGTTTTAGTAGGAGAATTATTGAAAGCTGAAACTGTAAATGTAAACTGTATTTGAGCCCAAAATGCAAAACAAGTGTTGTTGAAAAGATTATTCTGTTGAAGATCTAAGCACATTCCAACATACAATTTTGAGTTGTCAATATTCGTCATCATTAGTCCAATCTCATCAAACAACCTTATCGCCGCATCTTCTATGTGAAAATCTACATTGGACTCCATATTCTTACTGTACTATTAGCCTTTAAGTGTAAAACTCAAAGTACAACATCAGTAGCAAGAAAAATGCATCAAGAAAATATGAACTAAAAGCACTTTTAAGCTCTATTTCTTCCATTTAGGTGTGTTGCACCTTGCCTACTTTACTATTATAAATTTTAATGCTAACGGAAAAACATGAATTTTGTTGTTTTATGAATTTTCTGTTTCCGCCTAAAGTATTCCTGGGCGTACTAATTAATTAATAAGCAATTCAACTACAGAAACATATTTATTCTACTGGACTTCAAATGAAGAAGCAACATAAAGAACTTTCAAGTCTATTTTTTCACAATACATAATTTTTTTTTCTTATCATACACTGAGGATAAATAATGACAATGACACGAGACACACATCATCAACACCCAACGGCAATAATATGGAGAAAGATACTACTGAGGTCAAAATGTGCACTCAGGAGAATACCAATACCTTCAACCACCTACTTGATCCAGACATTGAGATGAATATATAAAACAAGGAGACAAAAATTGGAGAAGCACAAAATCAAATCAAGAATTAAATCTCATCCCCTAATTCTGAGAATACTAGATGGGACAAAGGTCAACCAATAAAATAAAGGAAAATTGTGAAACTGTGAGCTTTGAAGCTCACCAGTTCATCAGAGAGCTTGAGAAGATACTAAGCAGGAGAAGAATGAAAAATTTTATTGATCTGGAATGTTCTAACTGTAAAATAAAGGCATAATCCAGGTTTTATAGGCAACTGGATTGTGTAGTACAAGATCCAATTGTGCAGTACATAATCCAACTGTGCAGTATATATCTAACTAACCAACTGAATGTTCCAGATCAGCCTAACAACTTCAAACTCCACCTCGCTAGCTGATGAATGATTTATTAACTAAGTAGTCACATTGGACTATGAACTGATGAAGAGTGTTAATGGAACAGTAGCAGTGACTCATACATCAGTTGAATTAACACATCCCATCAAGCTGAAGGGTGCAGAATATTAAGCACACCAAGCTTGCTTAACAAATAAGAATGTTGAGCCTGACTTAATCCCTTGGTCAGCAAGTCTGCAATCTATTGTTGAGTGTGAACAAAAATGGTTTCAATCACATCTGCTTTAAATCTATTTCAATGTGTTTAGTTCTTTCATGGAAAACTGGGTTGGCTGCCAATTGGATAGCTGATTTGCTGTCACTTAAGATGGTAATAGGCACATGGATAGACACACCTAGTTCAGTAAACAGGCCTAGCAACCAAGCCACCTCAGAGACAGCTGAGGCCATATTCCCGTACTCAGCTTCAGCAGAGCTTCTAGAGACAATTTGTTGTTTTTTTTCCATGACAACAATGAGTCACCAAATTTTATCACATATCTTGTGATGGATCTCCTGGTATTGGGGAAAGCAGTCCAGTCTGAATCACACCAACAGGTAAGAGTACTGGTAGGCTTAGCATGCAACCAGATCCCTTGGCCTATTGACCCTTTTAGATATTTGACTACTCTAAGAGCAGCCTCCCAATGTGACTTTTTAGGTGACTGCATGAACTGGCTGAGAGTTTGCACTGCATAGTTAATATCTGGTCTGGTAATAGTGGCGTAAAGAATCTTCCCAATCAATCTTTGTAAAGGGTTAATATCATGTAAAGCAATATCTCCTGTATAGCTAGTTATCAAATCATGTTCTACTGAAGTAAGTCTTAAATTGGATTCTAGAGGGGTAGGTGCAGATCTGGCACTAGTGAGGCCTATATCAACTATGATCTCTAAAGCATACTTCCTTTGATTCAAAATAACACCTTTTGACGACCTCAACACTTCAATACCTAAGAAATACTTAAGTTCCCCCAAATCTTTTAACTTGAATTGCTGGTGAAGACTATCCTTAGCTTCAGTGATCAATTTGTTATTGTTTCCTGTAATTAGTAAATCTTCAACATAGACTAAGATAACCACTATGTCTGCACCTTTTTTCAGAGTGAACAGGGAGTAATCATGTGAACTCTGATTGAAACCAGCATCCAACAATGCACTAGTGAACTACAAATTCCATTGTCGAGAGGCTTGTTTAAGGCCATATAATGACTTGAGCAATCTGCACACTTTGTTCTCACCTGGTTTTCTAAAACCCTCTGGTACTTCCATGTACACTTCTTCAAATCACCTCGGAGGAATGCATTGTGCACATCCATTTGCTACAAGTTTCAGCCTTCGGATACAACTAATGGTATAACACACCTAACTATCACCGTCTTGGCAACATGAGAAAAAGTGTCATGATAATCCAACCCTTCCTACTGACCATATCCCTTAGCCACTAACCTGGCCTTAAACCTCTCCACTTCACCATTTGCTTTATATTTCACTTTGTAAACCCATTTTGAACCAACAGTGTTCATTGCTTGTGGCAAGTCAACTAGCATCTAGATGTTGTTGTCTTGAAGAGCCTGAATTTCTTCCTTCATAGCTTGGATCCACTTTTCATCCTTGACTGCCTGTCTGAATATGTTTAGGTTCTACATGATCAGAAAACTTACTGAAATAGCTCTTATAATAAGGATATAGCCTGTCATAGCAAAGATGATTGGCCAAAGGGTGTCTACTACTGCTTTGCTTTCTATTGCTAGTGTCATAATCACTTAGCCAGACAGGTTCCTTGATACTTCTTGAGGTTCTTCTGATTGGAGGATCTATATGTTAAAATTATAAAGTGTAACTTTTGGAAAATTATAGAATAGTGTAGAATATTATAGATAAAAGTTAGGAGATATT
>JAPFFP010043428.1:0-13247 GCA_026153255.1 Solanum medicagineum | reverse complement strand
ATCTTTTATCTTTTTTATTTTCAAATAAAATATGTGTTATTTTCTTGTAATATTATTTTTTTATTAAAGAACTGTATAAGATATTAATAATTAACTTTAAATTTTTTATATAATTAATAATAATATTTTAATAAAATACAATTAAATTTATATATAAAAGAATAGTGAACACGTATTATTAAATTATACAATTACTAAGAGATTATAGACATAGAAAGTATGTGTGTTACTGTTAGTATTAGGTGTTTGGTCATATCTAAATTTTTTTTTAACTTTTATTTGTAATTTATAAAATTAAGTTTGAAGAGAAGTTATATTTGGTTATATTTTTGTAAAGAATATTTGAAATGATGTTTATTTTTAATGTATTTAAATATAATTTCAAAAGTGAAATTGACTTAAAAAATAGATTATAAGATACAACAACATACCGAGTTAAATTCGACAAGTGAGGTCTGAGGAGAGTAGAAAGCACACAGAGCTTACCATTACCTCATAAAAGTAGATTATAAGATGTGTTTCAAATTTGAAATATAACTTCAAATTGAAAAAAAAATTGTGTTTCAAATTTTTATGGCCAAACATCGATTTTAAAATATAGAGAAATGTTATTATGAAAAAAGTAAATATTTTTATGTTTGAATGTGTCCTAAAAATAGAACTTGAAAAGATACGACTTATAAAGATTTTAAAAAAATCTTAAAAGAAAAAACTAATTTTACCAGGCAATTCTCAAAATATAAATGATCGTCTAAAAAGCTAACTCATTTTTTTTAAAGCTCATAACATCTAAATATCTACACCGCCTTAGAACATTTTATTTTCATCCTTTTATAAAAAATATATCTGACACTATTTTTACATTGATCACAAAAATCAATTCAATATTCACTATCGGAAAAGAAAACACATAAACTAATCAGATCAGCTAATCAAGTTCTTGAAAAATCATTCTCCAAAAAATGAAAGGGAAATCCAGTAACATGACCCTTAAGATCAACCTTGAGAAAGCTTTTGATAGGATTGAGTGGTCTTTCCTCAGGGACACTTTGGCCTATTTTGGGATCCCTCAGCAACTCTCGAAACTCATCATGTCCTGCATCACTACCAGTTCCATTCAGGTTCTCATCAATGGTAGAACCACGAATGCTTTCTACCCTTCTAGAGGCATCTGACAGGGCGATCCTATGTCGCCTTACATCTTCATAATGTGTATGGAAAGACTGTCCAGGGCTATTCACCACTCAGTAGATTCCAAACTTTGGAACTCCATTAAAATTTTTGGTCGGGGACCCAGCCTCTCCCACCTCTTCTTTACAGACGACCTTACTCTTTTTGCTAGGGCAGATGCTAAGAACTGCCACACTATTGCTAGCATCCTCCACCAATTCAGGCTAGCCTTTGGCTAGAAGGTTAACTGCGTTAAATCTAGAATTGTTTTTTCTAGGAATTGTCCCAGTGCACTGAAGAGCCAATGCCCCATTATTCTAGGCATCGATGAAAAACATTCCTTTGGGAAATACTTGGGCTTTCGCATCTTCAATAAAAATCCTACCAATAGTGACTTCCAATACCTTGTAGATAACATAACACAGAGGCTAACAGGTTGAAAATCCAATACCCTGAATATGGCAAGCATAATTGTTCTTGCCAAAGCTACCCTTAGTGGTATCCCCTCTCATGCTATGATCTATATTAAACTCCTTGAGAGTGTCACCGAATCCCTTGATAAGATCGTTAGAGAATTCATTTGGGAGACCACACAAGAGAAAAGGAAAATGCACCTCCTAAGTTGGGACATTGTTACTCAGCCTAAGGACCGGGGAGGTTTGGGCCTACACAAAATGGGAACAAGGAACAACGCTATTCTTAGTGGCCTGGCCTGAAGAGTTACCCATGGCCTACCCACCATTTGTGTCACGACCTAAGCCTAGGGTCTACACGTGACATGCGAATGGGGAACCTGAGGAGACCCCAAATAATCCTCTTAACATATCATTACACATCATTGTTCGCGGAAGCAATTAAACAATATAATTAGATTAGAAATAAGGGCAAAGGGATAAAGGTAAACTTTCATAACATAAACATCAAAAAAAGAAAGTCAAAGCTCAATACATAACATGTCCAACAACACCTCTAAAACTTAGATAGGAGCGGAGGCCAACACAAGCAACCGGGCTCACCCTCATAGTTAATACATACATAAAAGAAAGATAGTCTTACTACATAGCGTGAGATCATAAACATTGTCCCCGAAATGGAGGCTTCACCAACTAGCTTGAGAGAAATCGTACTAGCCACATGGAGGAAGATGCTCAAGTGGCGCTGATGATGATGTTCACGCTCCAATAAGAAAGCGGTCACTGTCAGCAATTAACCTAACCGGAGGTTAGGGTCGAATCCACGGGGAATACCAGGCTTGACTACAAGATTTCACTACTAATCATTTTAAACATTCATAACTACAATCTCTAAATAGGAGGGGGGTTGTGATTCAAAAACAAAATAAAATAAACACTAAACTATAATGTAAGGAAACACTCAATTTCAGGGACAACTTGGGAATCGTGTTCCCCATGGTTCGTTGACTCAATTTCCCTAGATAACATAACTACAATTGGAGATTCACATGCAGGACAATAACTTAGGTTCTTCCAGCCCTCTTGTAAAGGTGAAGGTCGAATTTCACCATGGCGCTTAGTCGGCCACTATGGCGTGCCAACTAATCGTTACCTATTGTCCCAGTCAACCTCCCCTTGGTCAAGCTTGGTTGATTAGACGATAACACATCAATCAAATCCTGTCATCTATTTTCCTTTTTCTATTCGTCACTACCTTGGTCGGGATCGTGATAGTAGGCGGGGTTTGGTATTGGCCACCACCAAAAAATAATCAATATGAAGGGAATTAGATAATACATGCAAAACCTCAATTATAGAAATGCAATAAATCTAGGTCATACCAAGTCTGGCTATGGTTCCCACAACCCGAAGTTGTGGGTGTTTAGCTACTCATAACTAAAGCAAAACCAACAAAAATGCAAATACAAGGCATAGTTGAAAGTTTTACCAAAAGCAATGAAAAGTGTAGACACCACAAGTTGCAAACCCTAAAGCTTGATAGATTGGCAATGAGTACAAAGAAAGATTTGCAATCCCCAAAATGTGTTTTCCAAGAGAAAATGATAAACTAAGCTAAAACTCTAAAAGATTCTTGAGAGAATATTCAAAGACAAATTCTATGTTCTAAAATCTTGAATCTTGTAATAAAACCCTAACTAAAGCTATTTATAGTGCTTACAAAATAACCCTAAAAATTACATAGGAAAGACAGCTGGCAGCTGGTACGCCTCATAGGTACGACTCCTAGGGTGACCTACGAGTCGTAGTCGAGTCTCGTATCAGGTTCTTGGCATCTTGGACTCAACTGGTACGACCCACTGGTACAAGTCGTTACTTTGGCTACAACTTGTATGCTCCTCTCATAATTTAGGCCTTCAGTTTTTTGTCTAACATTTTGGCTTTCTATTTATTCTTGCTACAAGTCCACCCATATGAGTCGTAATGACACTTATGAATCGTAGGATGACCTAATAGGGGTGACCTCCACTTAGCATATTTCTGATTTTTGATCTTTATTTCTTGCTACGACACACCCTACGGCTGGTAGCTTGGGCTATGACTCGTAAGTGAGTTCGTATATTCTATGCTTCAGCAAAATCTGCAACTTTTCTTCAAAATTATGCCAACCTAAATTTTATGCAAGAACAACACAAAAACACATAAAAACCATAAAAAGTTGCATTAAGAACTCACAAAATCCCTTGTTTTAGGCATCAAATATGTTATATTTTGGCAGCTCATCAACATCCTCAACTTAGAATTGTTGCTTGTCCTCAAGCGACGACTCAATCTATGCAGACAATGAAAAATACACAACAGCTATACCAATGGCGTATACATCATTCACTTTAATCCAGGGACCCAACTATCATTTTCAAATCCAGATTGTAAGGTTACTGAGCAAAACAAAACATGATGATGAACTTGGCAACCCAACTATGATAAATTAAGGAGTATTAACCATCCATAATCACTGGTGTAGTCATATGTTAATCAAGTAGTGCAAATGCCCTCACAGAAAATAAGTCCCTATTACTCACTCAAGAAGCATTTAGAATTCAGGGACTGAGGAAACATTCTCACTCTCACAAATGAAACTCATGCATATTGGCTAATACCATAGGCTTGCCTCTATACTCATCTTCTAAATTGGTGATAAAGTAGATTTGGATCACTTTAGGACTTATAGGCTTGTAACATAGGTTCAGGGGGCTTTGGTATGACATTTTGGGCAAGTAGTGACTAAAAGTTATTCTTGAACTATGTTTACCAACACTCTTTGCTTTCATAACCCAACCTTTTTCAATAAATCCACCCTTATTCTCCTGTTTCAAACTTTTTCTTGGGTGCTTTCTTTCTATTTTCAGTTGTGCCTTATTTCTAAACTCAATTCTTGCTATTTTTTCTCAATTCAAGGCTCTTTTCTCTTCTTTTTCTTCACTCAGCTCATGATTTTTCATTTCTTTCTTTATTTCCCAACTAACCACCTCATTTTCATTACTTTACCACAGTAAGGGCCATGCTCAACTTAGGATTTTAGCCTGAGGTGAAGTACACAATATCTATTCCTCAAACCAGGGCCATAAGTTGTAGTCACCCTCAACTTAGGCTTTTAGCCTTAATTAAGGTTTCACATGTCCAAGGATAGACAAGGGCCAATATCAAGGTATTTCATCAAACAAGGTTAAGCTAGCAAGGTGTTAAGAAAGAATGAGTACTTGAGAAGCTCAAAAATTTGGAACAAGGGATTCACTCACTCATTTGGTGGGTCATTTAGGCCAAAAGTGGGCTCACTCAAAGAACTAAGGCCTAAGATCTTTTCCATATCAACCACATCATCAAACCAATCTTAGAGCACTAGGCAAGTTCTGAGTCCATACAAGATACATGAATGCAGCAAAATAAGCTTACAACACGCATGACATTGCACCCACAATCAAGTATAGACTCACATGTCATGCTACAAGCCTTGACTTACCTTCAAATTATCATAACAAACATTGCCAAATACTCAAAATGCATGAATGCATCAATAATCACAATCTCAAAGAAATTTTTGAGGGTACCCAATTTTTCATCAAAACTTTAAAAAGCATATAAAGACTATGTATATGCCAACAGATAACACTACTGTGAATTTAGACATTATCTACACTACCTAAACATGCCAGTTCAACAGAAAAGTAATCATCCACAAGGAAAAAGAATCACCGCAAGAGAACCTTGGGATAAAAAATAAGGGAAGTTATGGACTTGAGGCTACTCAGGCTTTACCTTAATTCATAACTTCCCACGCCCCACCAAAATAGGATACTTTGTCCACAAAGTAAAGACAAGAACGAAAAACAAACACGATAATATATATATATATACACACACACACACATACATACATACATACATACATTAAAAATCAAAAACTAACATCCCCAATATAAGTAAAAATAACATCCAACATAAAAATATTTAAACACATCCAAAAAAACCAACATAATAAAAATATCGTCTAATAATAGAACAAAGTATCCATAATGACAAAAAAAGAACTGGGGTCAAAAGAAATCAAACATCGTCGTGCATCAAACACCAGCTTCTGGCTGGTTTGTGGGGTCCTGTGGCACTATCTCCTCCGCCGCAGTACCTGAGCTACCCTCTCCATGTGGGGTGTACTGCTTCCGATCTCTTTGAGTAGCTGCCAACAATAGCGACTCCTGCACCACCGCCTTGGGTATAGGCTCCTCCGGTCTTGGACTCTTTTGAGTCAACTCTGGATCATCATCATGCTCAAGTGGCCTCTTCCCACAGAATTGGGGATGGTCAGCTAGCCAATCAAATGCCTCATCGCTCGCCGGTGCCACCTCCAGTACTGCAGCAGGAGTTGCCAACATCTATAATAACTTGGCCTTAGCTTGGCCAACTCCTCAGTCACCACACTTGTGTCAGCAGCTTGGCGCCCTCAAGTCTCTGCTGGACTCTCGCGTCGAAAGCATCTACTCGGGCATCCACCACTCTAACTCTCTCATCTACCAGATCGCGGGCGAATGCCTTCATCCTCTCCTCTGAGTCCCGTATGGTCTGGCCAACCTAAGGTCTGACCCATGCAGATAGAGCCCGGAGTCCATACCGTAGCCACCCTACGTAATAATGCCTGAAAAGCAACAACAGAAGTGAGAGAATCAACCTGTGACGCAACTGCTGCTGGTGCTAGAGTACTAGAGGATGGTGTGGACTCAATCTCCACAGCTGGCACAGGCTCTGTAGCATCTGGAATAATGCCAGTAGCAGTTGGAGGTGCACTCTGAGTTGGAGGATCTACTGGGAATGGCTCTGGAATATAAGCGGCTGCTCGTGGTAAGGCAACTGGGTTCTCGTCAGCCTTTATCAGGCTAGGATCCATGGTGCATGTAGCCTCTATGTGCTGGTCACGGTGAGGGTCAATAGGAACACCTGTTGCACTACATAAATGATGAATCAAAACAGGAAATGGCAGTGAGGTGTTCGTCCAGACGGTTGCCTTATGGATCTGCTCGAGATGATCCGGGCCCAGTCTATCTCATAACCAGTTAAGATGCTGGCTAATAACACAACCCGCTCCAAGGTGATCATATTATCCATGAAAATGGGCCAGATACGCCAACGGATAATGGACCACCAAAACTTGGCCTAGAAAGAGAGGTAAGCCTTCACAATAGGATCTGCGTCGTTTGTAACCCACATCGGCTCAAATCCCTCCTCAGAAATCTTGCTAGCAATCTATCGTAGAAGCTCTGTCGTGGCCCCTATTTTCTTCCCAGTCACCGCTCTCCTTATCTTGTCAATGTGTCCATCATATTCTGCGGTAGACCGAAGCACTCTGTAAGTGGGCCTAAACTGGACCCGCCGAATGGTCTCCTCTGAAATGGGAACTCTCCTACCCCAGACTGGCACCACCAGTAACCTCGGCTGCTCGATTGGCTTCTTGTTCTTTGGTAACCCCCTGCGGATTGTAGCAAGATACGCCGCATAAAACTCACGGACTACGAAAGGGGCATACTTGCCCAGCTGCTGTGTGGTCCATCGCAGTCCATGTCTATCTAACTCTTTATCCAATCCTGGCAATTTATCCAACCCCAAGTCATTCAGTTGTCACGACCCAAGCCTAGGTCCTAGACGTGACCGGCGAATGGGGAACCCAAAGGAACCCCAAACAAGCCTCATAGCATATCATTACACATCCTTGGTCGCGAAAATAATTAAATGGCATTTGAAGAATGGAAACAAGGGCAAAAAGGGGCTAAGGGAGAACTTGTCGTAACATAGAGTCAAGAGATAATAGAATCAACTCATAGCATAATTACATAGCTTTGTCCAACAATACCTCTACTACATAGATAATGGTGGGGGCCAAGAAACACAAATGATTCACCCTCATAGTCATAAGTATAAAGTAAAGCGAATCTTAATACATAGTGGAGAGAATAGTCCTCGTCCCCGGAATGGAGGACTCACCAAAGGCTAACTTGAATAATCCATCTAGCCACAAGAAGAATCAATAGGAGCTCCGGTCCCTATATGGTGATATCAAGTAGGCAAGAATATGCATTAGTACATTTGAATGTACTAAGTATGTGGGATGCAATGCAACAACAAATAGGCGTCATAATCCAAAATGCATAACGATAGGCAATAAATATAATATAACAATATGACATGTATGATCAATGCATAAGTAAAACATGTTTAAGTAAATCATGCTAATATAGAATATCATATGTGAAGAGGAGACCAAGCTAGCTTGCCAAGGTATAAACCCCTTGGGGTTGGTGATGATAGCACCCATCACCCTAGTGATTGATATATTAACCCCTCAACTAGGTTGGTGATGATCGCACCCATCACCCTAGAGGTTGAGTCTTTGACCCCTCAACTAGGCCCCAGAATTGGGAATGGTCTACCACATCACTTTAGATAGCATTCATCATATACATAGGCTCATTTCATCATCATGTAGTCAATCATATCATATCTCATACTTTAGACCTTCATTTCCTAAAGAAATCATAACCGGACATTTTATCAAATATCTTGAGGGTGTGTAATAAGGGTAAAAGAGCATGCAATTTTGACATGAAATCATGCAGGAAAATCAGTGGTAAAACCTTTAATCAACACCTTGCAACACCCCTAAGACATTTATATCAAAACCACTCATCAAATCCAACATTAGATCCAAGATTTGAAGCTCAAAACATACTAAAACAACCATTCTTTCATGAACATAAATCACTGTGCAGTAAATTTCTCAATATACAAACCCACATGTAAACTCTACTTTAAATCATACAATATTAGTAAAAAGAGGGTTTAGGCACCACGAATAAAAGGACCCAATGGTTCAACACACACATACCTTAGCTTTTATGAAGTTCTTGAAGAAGACTTTAATGGAGACTTGAAGCTTGAATGAGGTCCTTGATGAAATCCTTAAGATTGGTCTTGAGTTTGGAACTTCAATTTAGGGTGAAATTTGAGTCTCAGTGTTTGAGAGGAGATTGGGGAATGTTGAGAATGATATGAGGGTGAAATAAGGCTAAGTATAGGTAAAAACACCTATGGGAACCCTTAGGCCCAAGACTTGAAAGTCTTGGACCGAAATAAAAAAAATAGGGCCAAAATAACACTTGTCTGCTTCGCAGAGGCGACGCAGATGCTCACTGGAAATCTGCATTTTCTGCACGAACGAGTTTTACAAAAATGGGCGTAAACCCTTCATCCGAACTCAAAATGAGGTGAAACAAAGTGCGTTGGAAAGCTAATTAAAAGGAAATTAAAGTGCTAGGTTGTGGGCCACCTAGTTCTTTGTGTGTTAAGAGATATGCCCCTTCAAAGTTTACCCTCCTAAATAGGGTTTTGTGGCGATTTTTGAATTTTGATATGGTTGCTCTAAAATTCGGGTTAGACCCATTTCTCTCTCAATTTGACCCTCTAAACAAGAATATAAAGTTTTATTTTTGAAGTAATGAATGGATTTTTAGATACATAAAAATTACGATTATGGGCACTTCCAAGGCACATTTTCGGGCAATTTTTGGAGTCGTTTCATCAGTATAAACTCTTCATGAAATTGCTGCATTGGTTTGACCTGTCCCTTGGGCTCTAATCCCTGGTCATATATCTCCTTCATACCTAGGACACACCATCTACGGTCAACTGGAGGCTGTGTCTGAACTTCGTTCTGTAAGGTCAGGGAGGTGCTCTCAGATTTCGACTCTGACCCTGAGTGTGTAGGGGTCATCTGTGGTAGGATGCTATCAGACCCATCTCTGTTACCCTGTTGTTCCTCCTTTTCATACTAGGAGGAACTACTGACTTCTATGGGAGCCTTTGCTGCAAGTGCCCGAGTCTGAGGTCTATTAGCTTCGGGGTCTAGTCTGATCCTATGAACTCCTAGAGACCCCTCAGATCTCTCTGCCTCAGAATATTCGTCAATCAACCTCCGTTGAAAGGATTGTATTACTCATTTGTCCTTTGGAGGCATTGTATTTGCAAAACATCCATACGACCCATGTGAGCATCAAGATGTTTGATCAAATGAGTCACATAACAAAGAATAAGTAATGCAAACACTGAAACATAGAAACAAAATAAAACAGAAGACAAAAAATCTTTGATGCAATTGCAGGTCTGTAGGTACGAGTACAACTACAACTCGTAGGATCGCCTATGAGTCGTACACTGGCCTCGTAGTAACAAAATTTCTAGAAAAAATAAAGTTTGAACTCAGATACAAGGAGCATGTACGACTCGTAGTGAAGCCTACGAGTCGTAGTCTAGCTTCGTACCCATTTCCAGAGACATTTTCAAATTCTTAGTAAGGACTACGAGATCCTCACTATGAGTTGTAACAGGCGTTACGAGTCGTAGGTGGGTCTCGTATGAGAAACATGAAGAAACCACAGGTGATTAATTCCTGCTAAGAGGGACCACTATGACTCGTAGGGGAGCCTATGAGTCGTAGAGGGCCTCGTAGCTGGAAACAGGAGACACCAGTAGTGTCTAACACTTTCCCACAACAAGTTCAAACAAGACACACAGACTTAGGAATTTACCATTAAAGGAGCAATACGATGTAATAGACACATAGATAATCCCATAATGACATCAAAAAGCTAAAGCAACTAGCATCCCTAAGAATCGAAGGCAATTCCAATTCACAACAAACGAACAAGAGCACTTTCCTATCCAAACTAGCACTTTGTATCAACCAAACCATGCCACTGAGGTGAAGGTGCCGTTCAGATGATTTCAATCAGATTTAACACTCTAAGGCATATAAAACACACCCACACTAACCAAACTCTCATTCCAAAAAAAATTTGCTCAATGCTTAGGTAACAAATAAGCACTACACTCAAGGGATCAAGCATTTACACAATCACAACCACCTACTCAACAATTTCAACCAAGGTTCAATTCATAACAACATCCTCAAAACACACCAACCCTAGGTTTTGAAGCTTATATCAAAATATCATCAATGTGCTTGAAAATTCATGGTTAAGCACATACACAATCATGTATAGCATAACTCACCACCATAGTGCATTAGGATTAACCAAGAAGCTTACCAAATGGTAGAAGAATTGAACCAACGCACTGTAGATGGAAAAACAAGTTGAAACCCTAGGAAATAGTGTCCATGCCAGAATCTTATTCAAAAAATGATGTGGGTGGCTAGTGACAGGGATGATGATTAGGGATTTTCCATCGCTTTAGGGATTGAGAAATGAATTTTGGGGGTCAAATTTTATTTTGACCTCCTTTTAAATGAAATCAGATCAGAATTTTTTAAAACTGCAAATCAGGGCTACGAGACCCTGACTATAAGTTATAGGGTGTCCTACGACTCGTAGGTCCTGGTCTCGTAGCAGACCCAACACTTGTGAAAATTTAGAATTCATACCTGCGCACTATGAACCCCACTTACGACTCATAAGAGACCTTACAAACCGTAAGGTTGGCTCGTAGTGTATGTACCAACATCAAATGCACACTGTTTCCCTCTACGAGGCATGACTACGAGTCGTAGTGGTGACTATGACTCGTAGGCCTGCTAGTAGAGGTTACTCCAAGTGTCATTTTCTCACATCTTCAACTCTTTGATTTCCACCTGAAATCCAAGTCTCGAAACACAACAATCTCCAAAATATTGCAACTGCATCAATGTCTTTCAACTTAAAACAAACTCACTCCTTCTACCTAAGAATCTCAATAACCAAAAACACTTAAAGCAAATAAACAATTAACAAAGATGCTTGGTTTGCCTCCGAAAAAGTGCCTTGTTTAATGTTGTGGCTCGACTTTGTCATCATCCTTCATCAACAGTCATCATGGTTCCACAACTCACTCTTGAACTCGTTCGGGTGTTTCATGGAATGACGACTATCGAACACGACCTTTGAATAATTTACCCTGAACCAAAGTTGAGCCAAATCCACATCCACTAAGGCTCTCCCAGTGGCCAGAAATGGTCTTCCCAAGATGAAGGGCACCTCAAAATCAACCTTGCAATCCAGAATCACAAAGTCCGCAGGAAAGATAAATTTCTCAACTTTAACTAGCACATCCAGAAGGACTCCCTATGGCTTTTTAATGGTTCGATCTACCATGAGCAACCTTATTATTGTTGGGGTAGGAGTGCCAAGGCCAAGCTTTTTTAATACAGTAAGAGGCATTAGATTGATGTTCGCTCCTAAGTCACACAATGCTCTTGTGAACTCAACATCACCAATGGTGCAAGGGATGGTGACTGCATTGGGGTCCTCTCATTTTTGAACAAGGCATTTGGCCATAATCGCACTACATTATTGTAGTTCTTGAGATAACTCTTGGCTCAAAGTGCGTTTCTTGGTCACCAAATCCTTCATGTACTTGGCATACCCGGGGGCATCTTCTCCAAAGCTTCTAGAAGGGGAATGTTGATGGAGAGATACTTCAACAATGAGAGGAAGTGTTTGAATTTATCCTCCTATTCCTTTTTCTTAAGCCTTTGAGGGAAAGGAGGAGGGTGTTTTGGAATTGACTTCAATTTTTCATTCTCCCTTACCTCTTTTTGTTGCATCTCAACAATATTCGAACCTTCTCCCTCAACCACGACTTCACCACCAAGACCCTTCTCATCAACTTCATCCACAATCACTGGTATAGGGGGATCTATGGTGCTTTTGCCACTTCGAGTCATGACCGCCATGCAATGCCCTTCGTTCTTATGATTTGGAATCGTATTGCTTGGTAAGGTGCCCTTTTGGCATTGGTTCAATTGTGAAGAAACTTGCCCAAATTGTTGTTCGAGTTGCTTAATCGCCATCGAGTGAGACTCTATTTTTTGGTTAATACTTGAAATATCCGCATTCATTTCCTTTAAAGTCTCATCTTGGTAGTCAGCTCATTTCAACAACTTGTCGAATAGCTCTTCGATCTTGGAGTTACTTGACCCGACATCACGATTGTGAGGTGGCACATAAGGACCATTCCTGTAACCCTCTTTTCTTCCCAATTCGGCATCTGCCACTCTCTCTCTTTCATAATATCCACCCCGATTGTCTATATATGCCCTATCACGGTTGAAGTTTCGACCTTGATTCCCGGAACCTTGCCTCCAATAGTCCGAATTGGACCCTCGGGGGTTGTTCCGGAAACCCGCCGCTTGGTTGCTTACAAAACATGCATCTTCATCAAAGAATGGATCATCATAGAGTGGAAGCCTTCGGAGGTTGGTGAGTGACCGCTTTGACACTTGCTTGGTTTTGCTTCAAAATCAAGTCCATACTTGTACGAAGTTGAGCAAGTTGCTCCATGATCTCTTCTTTTACCTTTGTTTGCTCATTGTTGGCGTTGACCACTAAGAACTCTTTGTCACACCACGCTCTCGTTGACCCCATGCTCTATTGGTCTTAACCACTTGTTCCATCCTTGTGGCTATCAATACAAAAGGTTGGTCAAGAAACAAGCCTCCCATGATTGTGTCGGCGCAAGCTTGACTGTTCTCATCAAGTGCCAAATAAAAGATCTCAACCAAGGCATCATCAACAATTTTTTGATTGGGGAGCATCCTCAAGCATTTAGTAAATCTCTCCCATGTTG
>JAPFFP010043427.1:0-13247 GCA_026153255.1 Solanum medicagineum | reverse complement strand
AATCAATGTAAAACCATCAATAGGCACTTGATAACACCCTTAATCAAAACCCTTCATCAAATCTAACATAACATCTTAGATTCATAGCTTCAAACATGCTAAAACAGTCACAATTTCATGAAACTCCAACATAGTGTGTAGTGAAATTCATAATATATAAGACCCATGAGTAAATCAACTTTAAGTTATTGAATTTAGGGAAAAAGGAAGCTTGGATATCATGGGTTAAAGGAACCCATGAAATAAACCCACATACCTTAGCTTTGGAGAATACCTTGATGAAGATTAGAGATGGAGACTTGAACCTTGAGTGAGAACATTGAAATCCATATGAGGTTTGATACTTGAATTTAGGAGATGAAATATTGGCTAAGTGTTTGAGTCAGTATTTAGGAATGTCTTAAATGATATGAGGGTGAGATAAGGTTAATTATAGGCATTTCACGCATGGGAACACTTTTTCCCAAGACCTAAAAGTCTTGGACCAAGATAGAAAATTGGCCACAAAAATGAACTGAGGCATGCCCTTGGTGCATCGCGTCAGGGGCGCGAAAACCTCACTGGAAATCAATTTTTTTGTTTTTCAAATTTTTATACGGTTGCTCTTAAATAGAGGTTAGACCTATTTCCCACTCAATTTGACCTCCTGAACAAGAATATGAAGTCAAATATTTTATATCACGCACGAACTTTGAGATATCTTTCGATTCTGGGCACTTCCGAGGCACATCTTCAGGCACTTTTTGGGGTCCTTTCAGCAACACAATAACTCTAGTCACCTCCATAGCCATAGGATTCAACCTGGGCTAATTTCAATGGTAAACATTGGCGCTGAAATCCTGAGGCTGTGGAATGTCCTCCAGAAGAGGTGGGTTCTCATTCCCATCATTATCATTATTGTTCCTTTTCGGAGCTGCATTTCTCGCGTTGTTGGCTTTATCTTGGGCCATCCTTCTTAATGTTCTATGGAACTCTAGATCAAATGGAGTTAAGGGATTGCCTTGACTCCAAGTGTTGGGCATACACTACTCGAACACCCTAAAAAGAAACAAAAACAACAAACAAAAGTAAAATAAGAGAACTAAGGATTAACACTCAAACTACTAATGAATTCACTATGTCTAAATGTATTCCCCGGCAATGGCACCAAAATCTTGATGTCGCCCAAACACACCTTCGTTTTAGAGGATAAAACAATCATTATCAATATATAGAACCTAACCATGGTTAGGGTCGATCTCACAGGGAATACGTAGACTCAAGAAAATTCACAAATATGCAATTGGAGTAGTTAACCAACACACTTCCCAAAAGGGGGGGTTGCAATAATCAATAAGAAAATAAAAACAAACTAACTATTACAAGAGAAATGTCAATAATAGAGAGCATCTACGATATTGTGTTCCCCATGATTCCCCAACTTAGTATCACCGGATAACCTAATTCTTGTCTAGTGTATAGCATGCAGGACAGTAGTTTAAGTTCACCAAGCCCTTTGGTCAAAGGTGAGAGGTGAATTTCAGTATGTTACTTGGCCCATCTCCATAGTGTGCATTACTAACCATTACCAAGTAGTCCTAGTACAAACTCCCCTTGGCCTAGTTGGTTGATTAGATGAGAACACATCAATAGAATCGTGTTAATCAATCTTTTTTCCTATTCATTACTTCCTTGGTCCAGTCAGTAACACTAGGCGAGTTATAATGTTGGCCATCACTAGAAAACATGCAAAATGAGGAAAGTTAATTAATACATGCATATACACCTTCCAAGAATTGTGAATTATCTGGTTTTACTTTATTAGTTCTTCATGGTTCCCACAACCCTAGTTGTGGATTTAGCTACTCATGGCATGTGTAGATGAAGAGATTATGAATTGAGAAGACATAATCAAACACTTACAAAATAGATTTAAGAACAAGCAATCCAATGTCAACAAGAATCACAACCTTTAAGATCAAATTCAACCACAAGTGTTCTCGAAGACTCTCTTAAAATTTTCTCTCTCTAAATATTGAGTTCTCTGAGTACTAGGCTAAAACTTATCAAAACTGTCGAGAACTTATGAAAAATAACCTAAAACACCTATTTATAATAATCAAAATTCAAATACTAAACAACTCAGGAGAACTGGTCAGCACACATCACGAAAGCTCTTTACGGGCTTGTATTGAAGTTTACGACCAGTAATCGGGGTTTCATACACTATTGCTGGAAAACTGGACTTCTTAATTACGACACCTCTTTACGACTCATAAAATGGTTTATGATCCGTAAATCTGATAAACTTCAAAAAATCTTCATTCCCTGATCCTCAGGGCACGAATCCTCTTCTACGACTCGTCTACATGGTGGTAGAATTAACTTCAAAAACTTAGCACCTCACCTGGAATTCCTTAGAGACCTCCCTACGACCTGTAGAATGGTCTACGATCTAGAGATAGTCTCGTATAACAGCAAATCTACAGCAACTTCTGTAACTTTTCCCAAAATCATGGCCAACCTATAACCCGACAAAGATACACACAAAAACACATAAAAACCCACTAACATCGCATTGAGAACACATAAAATTCCAAGTTTTAAGCATCAAAAATGTTGTATTTTAGTAGCACATCACAAATCCAATGCACTTTGGATTTCATGCATGTAACTGGTAAAGAAGTTGTTGAGCTAGCTACGTATAGATTTAAGGTTGTGGATATATTGTGGGAGGAATTCAAAATGACTTTTCTTGACCATTACTTTGCATTAAGATCTAAGACGACCGTGCAAATTAGTTACTACATATCCCCCAAAGGAATATGAGTGTTAGAGAGTATAGTCTCCAATTTAATTTCGTTGCAAGGTATCCTCCTATTGTAGTTGCTACTATGCAAGATAGAGTTCATTGACATGTAGATATTGTATCATTGCTTCTTTGGATAAAGATATGGATCTAGCAAGGATGCAAGCTTTTGACCAAAAACGGGAGGATCAAAGGCAAAGGAGAAGGACACAAGTGTTAGAAAGGGGGCAGGCCAAGAGGACCAGCTCTACAAGGCAGTTTACATAATCCCAAGGTAATTTTAGTACTCCGTTTTCTAATAGACCGCCTAGGCAACAATCCACCTACTTTCCAACTAGTGCTCCACCACAACTTCAAGGGTCTAGAAGTAATTAGTTTGGGCAAAGAAGTAAAGGCCAAGGTGTATGGACAATGGGATACCTTGGAAGTGAACCAATGCCTCCGAGGATGCCTTGCAAACAATGTGGGAGAAGTCATTTAGAGACATGTCGCACTGGGACAAATGCTTTTTCTGCGAAGACACATGAGTGAAATAACATAACTTACTAGATTAATTATTTCATCTTCATCATTAGTGCTATCATGACTCGGACCTAGGGTCTAGGGGTGACAGGCAAATGGGAACCCGAAAGTCCCCAAACAAGCCTCAAAGTATCCATATTCACATCATCAGTTTGGAAGCGTATCTGAATAGTAAGCACATAGTTCTAAGGGACGGTAAGTAGGACTCACGCTATGGGGATGTCAAAGGGAAAGGGAGTAACATGAATTAACATAACACATAGCACATAAATACTAAGGGGGGTGTAAGTATGACTCACCCTATGAGGACAACTGGAGATTTAGGATCTTTCGCATCATAACATATAGACTGATCATAATACCATCGCTAATCTATATGACAATAACCAATAGGTAGCCATATCTATAAGCAAAATCTCCAAATACAATACTTAGCATATAAACGTAAAGCAGTTTATAAGATGTCCTACAATGCCTCTAGTCATAAGATAGGACGGGTGGGCCAAGACATACCCCGGGCTCACCCTCAAAATATATTACATAAATAAAACACCATAGGTAGATAAATGTTGGTTTGTCCTTGGAAGATAGGAATCACCACAACAAGCGAATCTCAAAGATCCAAGCTAGACGTTGTACGGTTGATGAAGGTAGTCCTCGGTCTCTACATGGTGAGATCATGTAGGCAAAAGTATGTGTTAGTATGTTTGAATGTAATAAGGATGCAGCATGCAATGCATATGACTTACCAAACCTGCATTTAATGTTAGATGACAAGGGGACATAATACAGAAAGAGATATAGCAAGGGAAAGTAATCTACACCACATAATACTACTCGGTCTTTTCGGTATGACGGATACCTTCCTTACGACCTCGCTTTATGGAAGGATTTCCATATCATATCATAATGTAACCATCACTTTTGACCCAGTCCTTTCGGTGATGGCTACCATATACCTACACTACACATAGTTCAAAGAAAGGGAGAGGACCCTTGGAGATAGCCCTAACGCCCCCAATCTATTGGTGCTAAGTCAAAACATCCCACGAGAATACTTATACCTATAGATACTTTCAAAAGAGGCAATAGTCATTTCAAATCATTTCAATGCATACGTGGGCTCAAAACCCAAACACATTTCATAATAATTCGTACTTGGGCTTAAAGCCAAATCATAGTTCATAATCATGCTTCTCATTCATAGGATTAGCTCATGCACACATACAGAATGGTGCAAGCACCCAAAATTCTCAAACAGTCATGTCATAAAAATTTGTGCTGTCATATTCTTTTCATAGCCATAATCTTATCAAAATCATATAGATAAATATGCTTGGGCTTAATCCATTTCGTAATTTTCATAAAATCCAACGCTGATGAATGTACATGCCATGAATAATGTGTGAATAGATTTAATATATATTCAATCTAAAATCAACAATATAATATGAAATTCAATTAAACCCATAAGTAAAATCCATATTCAAATCATGATATTGATTACCCATTCTTAGATCAAACATTAAAGGGACTGCATAATTAAATCTTAATAATAATCAAGTAATTCAATATATTATGGCTTAAATCAACTTAAAATCATCAAATAAGCATTGCCCATTCTTCAATTGAATCTAATAAGCAATAATCCTCAAAATTTAAAGTAAGAAAAATTCCATGAAAATTAATTGAAAAGAGTTTGGGTCTTCTTGGTTGAAAGGGACCAAGAGTCAATCCCATATACCTTAGCTAATGAAGAAGATCCAAGAAGAAATTGATGAAGAATGAGAGTATCCTTGATTCCCAAGTTTACAGGAGTTCTTTGAGAGAGTTCTTAAGAGTGACTTGAGAGAATTTTAAGTGTGAGGAATGAATTTTAATGAAAGGAATAACATATAGGTCATTTGAAAGCTTTAGTTAGCATATAAGGGCACAAAAGACCCTTTGAACCAATCATAATTACAAAAATGCCATTCTTGAAATGAGTTAAAAAACTAAACTTTTCGTCTTAGGGAGGACCCATATGGTCCATGATAGGTCATACAGATCGTATACATGTCCATGATCAGACACTTAGAAAATTTTGGCTTCATGGAGGTCCGAAATGGTAATCCCATTAGAAAAAAATTTGATGTAGACATCTATACGTAGGGTGGTACGTACCATACAAACCCACATGGTCCGTGTGCCTCCTCCGTCCCACTCTACTTAGAAAAATTCTTCTATGATGAAGTTTCGAGACAATATCCAATACATAGAAAAATTTCACTCTGAAACCCATATGGGAGGCCATACAGGCCGCACCACTCCATACGGACCGTATACATGGCCATACCACTACACTTAGGCTCAAAACTGTGAAGTCTCAAGCCCAAGGCTGCCATATGGTCCACCATATGGTCCATATGGTCTCACATGATTCATGTGGGGTCGAAGTGGTGTATGCCTTGGTCTTAAACACCACACATCAAGAAGGCTCTACACGGTCCGTATAGCACCACACCGACAGTGAAGGATGTCATGAACTGTCATCTTAATCCAAAACATTTCGAAACCAAATTTTCATGCTCCATTGAGGTCGTACAAAGTTTGGGTCCATACATCATCTCCCTCATGGGAACATTTGTCCTCCAATGGGCTAGAATAAGGCTTGAATGGCTTGACGTAGAACAACAAAGACTCAAACAGATGATACAATTCATATTTCATCACCTGAAAACCATAAAGTCATTAAAACTCACATGAAAATGTATTCAAATCCTTTAAAACATCATAAAAATCATTTGGTGTACACGTGTCCATGTCATGTCATGAAACTCAAGAATGAAAGAATTAAGACCACATGGAAGAGGAAGAACCTTATACCTTAGGCTTTAGTAGACTAGAAAACATGGGGATATTATTACATTATGTCCAATTCGGCCTCCCATGTAGCACTCTCCACATGAATCATTCTCCAAACTACTTCAGCCGAAGCCATATCCTTGTTACGAAGCCGCTTCACTTGCATATCCAAAATTTCAACCGAAACTTCCTCATAAGAGATGTTCTCCTCAACGTCAACACCTTCCAAAGGCACAACGTCACTAGGATCACTAACCAACTTCCTCAACGTAGACACATGGAAGACCAAGTGAATAGAACTCAAATCTGGATGGAAGTCCAACCTATAAGCCACATTCCTAATCGACTCAATAATTTCATAAGGACCTACATACCGCGGACTTAGTTTTCCCTTCTTCCCAAAATGCATCACCCCCTTCATAGGTGAGACTTTAAAATACACCAAATCACCAACATGAAACTCAGATCCCTCTTCCTAACATCAGAATAGGACTTTTGGCAACTTTGGGCCTTTGATGCTCTACCTTCACTTGTTGACAAATAGGACATTCTAATACAAACTTAGTTATATCTGTCCTCATACCATGCCACCAATACACTTCCCTCAAATCCCGATCGATACATCGTGGTAGATCCCGGATGAATAGAATAATGAGAGTTATGGGCTTCACTCATGATCACCCTCCTAAGATCATCCACATTCGAAATGCATAACCGATATTGATAACAAAGCACACCATCTCCACCTTGGGAGAAAACCTCTATCTCCTTTTCGGCAACCAATTTCTTCAACTCAACCAAGGATGGATCTAGGTATTGCTTAGCCTTAACATCAACAACCATAGAAGATTCGACCCAATTCTAAACATGACTACCACCATTGTTATAGCAGACAACCTAACACCCAACCTAGCCAAATGGTGAACATCCCTTGCCAACTCATTCTTCCCCTCATCAACATGAGCCACACCTCCCATAGCCTACTAAGAGCATCGATTACAACATTTTGCTTGCTGGGGTGAAGGAGTTCCAACCATCTCCTTTGTCTCAACTTAAGATCCCTTTGAGTGAACACATATTGCAAACTCTTGTGATCGATGAAGACACTAACATGCAGCCCATACGAATAGTGCATCTAAATCTTCTAGGCGAACACCACCGCCGCTAAATCAAGATCATGAGTCGGGTAATTATGCTCATGCACCTTCAATTTCCTTGATACATAAGCTATCACCTTATCATATTGCATAAGTACACAACCCAACCCAATCCAAGAAGCATCACAACATACCACAAACCCATCTAAGCCATTCCAATAAAGTCAAAATAGGAGCCTATGTAAGCCGATCCTTCAAAGTCTAAAAACTCTTCTTACACTCATCCGACCATACAAACTTAGCCTTATTTGAGTCAACATAGTCAATGGAGATTCAATAGAAGAGAACCCTTCCACACACCTTCAATAATAACCAGCCAACCCAAGAAAACTTCAAATATCTGATGGAGTCAATGGTCTAGGCCAATTTTTTACGGCCTCAGTCTTCTTCGGGTCAATGTCAATACCATCACTGAAAATCGCATGACCAAGAAATGATACCTTACCCAACAAAATCTCACATTTGCTAAACTTAGCATATAACTTCTTCTCCCTCAAGGTATAAAGAACTATCCTTAAATGATCTATATGCTCCCGCTCACTTCGGGAATAATAAGAATATCATCGATGAAAAACGCCACATAACTATCAAGGAATGGCTTGAACACTCGATTCATAAGATCCATAAACATGGGTGGAGCATTAGTCAAACCAAACGACATCACCTCGAATTCAAAATGCCCATACCTAGTTTGAAAAGCCATCTTGGGACTGTCACACTCCCTAACCTTCACCTGATGATAATCGTAACAGAGGTCAATCTTTGAGAAATGGGTAGCCCCTTGAAGTTGATCAAACAAGTTGTTGATCCTTGGAAACAATATTTATTTTTATGGTTACCCTTATTCAGTTGCCTATAATCAATACACATTTGAAGAGATCTGTCTTTCTTTCTTACAAATAACACTGGAGGCCATGGAGATATACTTGGCGTAATGAAGTCTTTCTCTAATAAATCCTTTAGTTGATCCTTCAACTCAGCCAGTGTTATATGATAAGGAGGAATAGAGATAGGTTAAGTATCCAGGAGAAGGTCTATGCTAAATTCTACTTCCCTTACTAGAGGAACCACCAGACAAGTCTTCGAGAAGCACATACATAAACTCATTCACCAACAGAACCGATTCAAGAGTAGGTAACTCAGTCTCCATATCTTTGACCCACACTAATTGATAGATGCACCCCTTTGAGATCATCTTTCGGGCTATAAGGTAGTAAATAAACTAACCTTAATAGCGGAGTCACTACCCTTCTATTCAAGAACGGGCTCATCCGGAATTGGTACTTGACTTTCGGGTTCTACAATCTATAGAGGCATATGAAGAATGCAACCAATCCATCTTGAGAATCACATCAAAATCAAAATCTTAAGTTTCACAAGATCACACGAAAAGACTTTATGCAACACAAAAGTAGGATAATCTCTATAAACTCTATGAGCAACAACAAATTCACCCATGGGAGTATAAACTGAAAAAGGGCTCCGTTAAGATTTCTGACTTAAACCAAACTTAACAGCCAACAGAAGAGTCACAAAAGAAAAATTAGAACCCTTATCAAGCAAAGCATAAACATCAAAATCAGAGATTTTTAACTACCGGTCATAACATCCGGAGCCTCAATAACTTCCTAAAGGCCATGAAGAGCATAGAACCTGTTGTTTCTTGACCAACACCTTGGGGAGCTCTTTGTTGGCCTTGAACACCTTAAGCCACTGGACCTTGACCTCTCTAAGAATTCTTAGGACCATCCGCGATCTTGTAGTTCTTGTCACCACACCCATAGCATGCACCTAAGTCCCTCTAACTTACCTGTGTGGTTTTTTCCACACTTGGCACACCGAGGAAGCAATGGACCAACACCAACCGGTGCCTTGGAAAGAGGAAACCTAGCACTAGCAACTCAAGCATTAGAGCCTTGGCCCTTTTTGAAGTGACCATAACCACCACCCTTGGAGTTAGAGATCCCACCATAATAATGGGCCCTCTTAGGATCCTATACCCTCTTCTCATTTAGCTTTTCCCCTTCAATATATTCAATATATACCATGAGCCTGTAGATGTCCATATCCCGAATAAGCATTGATGTATGATATTCCTCCACAACTAAGTCAGATATACCAAAAATAAACTTGTGTATTCTTGCACGGGGTTCAACCACAAGCATCCGAGCATACTTGGAGAGCTTTTTGAACTTGAGGGCATAGTCCCTCACACTCATTACCACCTTATCTAAGGTTCATAAACTCAGTCATCATGGCTTTTCTAAGCTCAAGTCAGAAGAAATGATCCAGAAATGTGAACTTGAACTCCTCCCGATTAATAGCATTACCACACATCCTCTCCATCAACCATTGAGTGTACAACGCTTGAGATACATCTTTCAATTGATAGAAAGCCATCTCAACTTGCTCCACAGAAGTGACTCCCATAACCATTAACACCTTAGTTAGCTCATTAATGAACTCTTGAGCATCCTCATTAGCCCTGTACCTATAGAACTCCGAAGGATTCATCCGTGTGAAATCTCTCACTGTAGAGGTTATAGAGGGATCCCGAGGAAGATTAGCCTACTTAGTCTGAGAAGTCACCACCTGGGAAATCATACAAAGGCTAGCGAATGTCGTAAGGAATCCACCATTAGAGATAGGCTCTTCCATAGGCTCTTTGGGAACTTGGTCCTCGCAATCTAGTGCTAGTCTTGTTAGGGGAGCTCTTAGTGGAGGCATCTTCTGTAACGTAGAAATTTGGATAAGGAACCGAACATATGGTCCAAAGCATGACATATGACATGAAGAAATGAGACAATTCCTAGAATGTCATCATAGCCTCCCACTCATAGGCATGGTGCACTTCATTTCATTCCTAGAACTCCCATAATTGGACTCCTAGGGATGTCGGACTCCGAGGATCATTTACAAAACTAGTGCTCTAATATTAAGCTTGGCACGAAGGGACCTAGGGTCTAGGAGTGACAAAGGAAATGGGAACTCGAGACTCCCAACCAAGCCTCAAAGTATCCATATTCATATTATTGGTTCGGCAGCATATTCGAATAGTAAACACATAGTTCTAAGAGACGGGTAAGTAGAAATAACTCTATGGGGATGTCATAGGGAAAGGGAGTAACATGAATTCACACAACACATGGCACATAAATACTAAGGGCGGGTAAGTACGACTCACTCTATGGGGGTAATTCGGGACTTAGGATCTTTCACATCATAACATATAGGCATATCATAACACTCATAGCCAATCCACATAATGATAACCAATAGGTAGCCATCCATATTCCAAATCTCCAAATACAACACTTAGTATATAAACGTAAATGAGTTTACAAGATGTCCACATTGCCTCTAGTCATGAGATAGGATGGAGGCCAAAACATACCCCAACTCACCCTCAAAGAAAATGACATAAATAAAACACCAAAACTAGATGAGTGGTGGTTTGTCTTTAGAAGATAAGACACACCACAACAAGAAAATCTCATGACCCGAACTAGACATCGTACGGTGGATGAAGGTAGTCGGTCCCTACACGGTGAGATCATGAAGGCAAACTTATGCATTAGTATATCTGAATATACTAAGTGTACGGGCATGCAATGCATATGACTTACCAAAACTGCATTCAATGTTAGATGACAAGGGCACATAATATAGAAAGAGATATATAGCAAGGAAAAGTAGTATCACAAGATGGTGTAATCCACATCATACTTTACAACCTGATCTTTTCGGTGTGATGGACACCTTCCTTACGACCTACTTTTCAGAAGGATTTTCATATCATATCATATCAAAATGTAACCATCCCTTACGACCTAATATATATGGTGATGGTTACCATATACCTATGCTGGCACATAGTTCAAGAAAAGGGAGAGTACCCTTGGGGATAGCCCTGATGCCCCCAATACATCGGTGGTAAGTCAAAACATCCCACAAGAATACTTATACAAAGAGGCAATAGTCATTTCAAATCATTTCAATGCATATTTGGGCTCAAAAGCCAAACATATTTCATATTATTCGTACTTGGGCTCAAAGCCAAATCATAGTACATAATCATGCTTCTCATGCATAGGATTAGTGTCACGGCCTAAGTCCCACTAAGGCGGACTGGCACCCGTTGCCAATAAGGCCCGGGAGAACAAACCTATATCTGTGCGCCTTTCTATACATATTATAAGGGATTTCTATATTCAACATGCCTTTAATAAAGTAAACAGTAATAACAAGCCAAAAGGAAATGCATATGGCTAGGCCGTTGGGGCAACAGTGTCTAAAGTACGAGACATGACCACACTTTAATTTACATAGTCTACAATGCCTCTAGGTAAGGAACAATCTCTGATAAGGGTCGGGATAGGCCCCACCTCGGCTAACTATACAACACAAAAATATAAGATCTAGACACACCAAACTCCAAAGCAACCTGGAGCTTGGTAACAACAACTGGATATCTTGTACTACTACTGGGGAGATCTACTAACACCTGTACCTGCAACATGAAGTGCAGGTCCCCCATAAGGGACGTCAGTATGAGATAATGTAATGAATATGTAAGGTAGGAAACACTATATATGAAGTTACAACTCAAATGAAACTATGCACTGGTGTGATAAGAGACTACCCTTAGTTATACGATGGGATCATGTACTTTATGTTCTTTTTATTACTTTACCTTTACTGTATAATTTGTGCACAACAAGTAATACAAATGACCAGCTGATAAGTGGTAAATCTATATCGAGATCGGCGCTGGCTAGGCTTTTTCTTTCACCCTTTGGGCTACCCCCCGTGATAGGATCAACCCTGGCTAGGGATTCATCCACCCCTCGGGTTACCACCCATCAACAAGCAAATATACTTTATCTTTCAATTTCCTTTGAGATCATTCTTTTGGTGGTAATAATATTGGAGTTGTAGGACTATAGATGTAGCATGTGACATTTAGATAATCATACAAGACAAGATGACAATGAAAAGAGTACGTTACACAAATAATGAAATGCTTATGAGATGAAACAACTCGTGAACTTTATTTAGCAATAAGAACCCATGTAACTTGGTATCCACGTATGTATGCAGATTTGAAGGTGACTATGTATGGGAGCATATGAACATGTGAAAGAGTGGAGACACGGTTAATAGTTGTGTCAGAGTTGGTAAGTGCCTTTATATACTAAGGAGGGATCTATGTTTCATGCCAAATACTACGAACTCAAGTAGCCTTACATACCTCGTTGTATGAGCTCGTTATTACCTCGAGATAATCTTACCTTCCTCTAAATATTTATCTACAACTTAGTAGATGATAAAACTAAACATTAGCAGCCAATAGATACATCTTGGCAGCCTAATCTCATAAAAAAGAACCATACCAGCAGCAAGCGGACAATTATAAACCTGAGCGTATTCTTTCAACCTTTCCGCCCTTAATCATATTTTCTAATGCACATTCTCA
Organism: Solanum medicagineum; assembly: GCA_026153255.1. Lineage (NCBI taxonomy): Eukaryota > Viridiplantae > Streptophyta > Magnoliopsida > Solanales > Solanaceae > Solanum > Solanum medicagineum. The sequence goes on along the minus strand of JAPFFP010043427.1, from coordinate 460 downwards.
TATACATATCATGTGCTGCCTGTTTTAGTGCCTTAACTGTCCTACAATAGCCCACAAGGCACAATACACAACAATTCTACACAACATATAAATGGGCGGCATAATGTTACATCCCTTCGCTACATTTTGACGTCGACAATTCCATACCTGTTCCAACTTTAACCAAATTTTCCCCACCATATATACACATAAAACCAGTCCTAAAATTGTTTAAAAATATTCCTCAAAATAGATAGAGGATGTGATACGATAGTCCTCAATTAATCAGCCCATAAGTTCCTATTACAAGCACAATTATGATATCACACAAGAACTCACTTTCGCGGACTATAAAAATGGTGCAGCAGCCTTTATACATCATTATAGAACCAATACTCATTAAGAACATTAGCCTATCTTCATAATCAATCCAACCAAAAAGAGAAAAGCTTCCAAATAAACAAGAAAAATGTACAACAAC
>JAPFFP010043426.1:0-13249 GCA_026153255.1 Solanum medicagineum | reverse complement strand
GTTCAAAACGTCATAAATACATTAAAAACAATGTATTTAGAAGGATTTTGGTCACAGAAATTAATGGAAAATGGTCCAGAAGAAATGGTGAAGAGTTTATCCTTCTGGAGAATTACCAGGTTATAATCCACATTCGCGGCCAACCAGGCTCAGTCGCGGAGTTCCAGGTCCTGAAAGATCCATGTTTACGGAGAACAAAAATTGTCCTTAGAACTCCACATTTATGACACTATACTCGCATACACTGAGACCAAATGTCACAAGCAATTTTTTTTTTTCAAAATCTCATGGGCATTTTCACAACAAAATAAGGGGCACTCATTTACAGCATCATTTTGACTAAAGTATTACCCCCAAAGCTTCCCCAAAAGCATACACAAAATAATTTAGCACCACAATTCATTCCATTTTTCAACATTTAAACACAAAATGGAATCCTAAAAATCCTAAAGGTGAGACACTATAACAATATATACTAAGAAATAAACAATGGAGAAGACTAGAAAAATTCTAACAATTTTAGCATCATAGTAAGAAAGATAGCACAATTTTGTATCACCATTTCATCATAAATTTTTATAGTTGCACAAGATCACCTTTGATAAGCATGAATGGAGGAAGGATTGAGTGAAAATACCTTTGAATTTTGAACCAGAAAGGAATGAAGAAGAAGGAACTGGAGCTTTTCTTGAAAGATCTTGGAGAGAAAAAATTCTTGAATTATTGTTTACCTCAGAAGCTTCATTGTTAGCTCTCAATTCATGCTCCTTTTTTTGAGAAAATAAGACAAGCCATAAAGGACTTATCTTTTCATTTAATTGCTCCTTGCCAGTACTACAGGTACTTGGATTCACAAATGCGTTCGCGCCTCATTAACTTCATTACATGCTCCGTGTTCGTGGATATGAAGGTGTGTCAGCGGGGAGTCAACAAAGTTGACTTTCGCATTCACGAACCTTCTATTCATGTTAGTGTAGATTAGATGGTGTGCCAGACTTGAGCTAGTTTCTATAACTTTGGGCAGTCTCAGGCCCAATTCGGCTGTCCGCCCTTAAGCTTGGGCGAGAGTTAGGCACAAAAGTATGGTCAAAATGTCCCCAAAATCATCCTTTTACATTTTTTATGGTGTTTCCGCCCAAATGTTCAAGTCCAATAAACTTTTTACTTCCAAATCTGTACAAACCACTACCAAAGACTTGAAAAATTATAACGGTTAGCCAAAACCAAAAATTTAAAAATTAAGAAGCTAAACTAAAAATTTAAAATGCAAATTAAAATTTGGACAAATTCGATGGGTTTCCTCCCATCAAGCGCAAACTAAGAAATTAAAATTTGGATAAATTTGATGGATGGCCTCCCATCAAGTACACAACTTATTGTAGTGGCATGACACCAGATTCATCACTTTTCTTGAATTTCCATTTTAGGGCAATGAACCTTCTCCACAAGTTTAAATCTGTTTTCCAACTAAACACATGGGGATAATTGGAGACTATGAAAATTTTTCTTCGGTCTTTCCATTTTGAAAACTTGATTTTTCTACCCAACTTGGCATCAAATTTTCCTTTTAGCTCATTAATTGAAGTGAGAGCATCAAGAGGCCTTGGTTACATTGGATTTCAAACTTCTCGGCTTGAAGCAAATGACACTCTCAACTCCACATAAACTAAAGTTGCTATTAATGTTATCCATGGGGTTTTCTTGCAATTTAGTATCATTTCCTCAATTTCAGCCTCTTGGATGATTATCAACTTTGATGGCATGCACTCTCCCAAAATATCTTCCACATCAAGCACCATCTTTTCTTCGTGAGACTCCAACTCATGGTTATTGATGATTAGACAAGAAGCCTTACTTACTTCATTGCTACTTCTCATGTCGGCCTCCAGAAAAGCAAGTTCCACTCCAAATTGGGCCAACTCATAGCATTTATCAACTAGCAATTATTTGAAATCATCCTCCACGTAGAGCAACTGGGTTCTTTGAGCCACTTTAATGACTATAGTTAGAAATAAACTCGTGAGACAATTTTGACTCACAGACACTTATTTCTTTGTTCATATCCTCAACACCAATTTGCTCACCATGAAGTCCTCCACGTTAAAGAACATAGGGCTCACATCTATCAAGCAAGAATGCATCACAATTAGCCATAAATAAACACAAAAAGACTAAAAACAAGTATTCACAAATTGAACCAAAAACTTGTAAACTACAAGTCCTAAATAAACACAAATATGCTAATTGTTCCCCAGTAACAACGCCATTTTTTATAACATTCTAACCTACCTCTCTAATGGAGTAGGGATGACCATTATTATTATATTAACCCAACAAAAGAGTAGCGGTTGAATCCCAGAGGCAACAACGTGAGGGCGATTGAACCTATCAAGCACTACAAGCTACTAATTTTAATTCAATAAGAAAACACTGTAATTACAAATAATGAAGGGAAGACTAAATTACTAATAACAATTAAGGAAAATGAAATAAGGAATTACCAAGCAAGGGAACAAGGATAGGTAATATTTGAATCAATCAAAACTCAATCGATCCATCATACATAGCATCATATAAACTCTATGGGCAGGGTTGGTTACTTGTACCCATTGTCTATGGTAATAGCATGGCCCTTTTCACATAAGCTTGTTATAGGGTCAATGTGAGAATCACTCAAACACACACTTAGCTTTAGTAATTCATAAGCAATCCACCTAATACCTTGGAAGTTGAATCCAATTAAGGTATCCAACACATAAACCCTCGACCATCATAAAATCCTCCACTTCAACTATATATTTTCACAAAATAATTGAATATCTAAGCTAGATTCAAGGTCGCAACCTCAAATAATATGTTAAATGAAGGTAAGCATGAACCCATAAATCAATTGAATCCAATCAAAGAAATTTAGGGAGAACCCCACATGATTTGCATGTAAATACTCAACTAAGCATGAAAACAAGAGATTCAATTAATACCCATAAACAAATTAACATCAAATACTCACTAAATCAATAATTTATCAAATTATGAACAAGAAAGGAAAGAGTGAATGAAGAATTCATACAGTGAGAGCTCACACACTTTAATCCACTCAAGTAATTATAGAAAACTTTCTCTAAACCTCACCCAAAACTAGAAATCTAAGCTAAGGTGTGTTTCTCCTCTCAAAATCATATGAACACTAATTAAGGAATAAAGAACTTTAAAAACTGTCCAGTACAAGGCTGGGAGTGCGTGTATATCCTAAGTTAGGGTTAAAATGGTGATTTTCTAGATGTCACAACCCAAACCTAGGGACTAGACATGACACGACGAATCGGGAACCCGAAAAAACCTTAAAAAAGTCTCTTAGCATATTGATTACACATTCTTGATCGCAGAAGCAATTAATCAACAACAAGAGAGCATAATAGGGGAAAAAGGGGCAAAAGGAGTCTTTCAAAACACAAGTTCATTCAAGAGACAAGAAAAGTCAACAATCAAAGCACAGTTACATAACTTGTCCAACAACACCTCTAATTTTAGAGTTGAACGGGGGCCAAGACACTCTCCGGGCTTACCCTCAAAGTCATAAAAATCAAACAAAGAAAGAAGTCTTTACATAACATAGGATCAATAGATATTGTCCTCGGAAGTCGAGGACTCACCAAGCTTGCTTCAAGAGATAGTACTAGCCACGTGGAGGAGGATGATCAAGTGGAGCTCCAGTTCCTACATGGCAATATCATGTAGGTATAAAGTATGTATTAGTATATTTGAATGTACTAAGTATATAAGATGCGATGCAACAAGAGATAGGCAATGTAATAATAATGTATATACATTAGCAAAGCGTAAGTAAAACAATAATATGTCATGCATGATCAATGCTTGAAGTAAAACATGCTTATATAGAACATATATATATGTAAGAAAGGACAACCTTTATAGACCAAGCAAACTAGTACTTGGAATCCAAGGTATGACCACCCCTGGGGAAGTGATTGAGAAATTTACCCCTCGATTAGTAGATGAGCATGACCACCCCCCGTCAAAGTGATTGAGGAATATACCACCCAATTAGTAGATGAGCATGACCACCCCTAATCAAAGTGATTGAGTAAATATACCACTCAATTGGTAAATGAGCATGACCACTCCCATCAAAGTGATTGAGTGAGTGTACCCCTTAATTGGTAGTTGAGCATACACCCCCCCCCAATCATAGTGGTTGAGGCATAACACCTCCTCATTAAGGTGTGGTCAACTTACAATACTATAGATTATTTTCATGAAAATAACTCATATATACATTCCTTGAATCATCATAAAGTCACGCAACTCATATACCATGCATTAGACCTTCAATAACTCAAGAATCCATAATTCGGTATTTTATCGAACACTTGGCAGGTGTGTAAGTCTAGTATAAAACCATGCAATTCAAGAGTGAAATCATGTGAGAAAAATGCATGTAAAACTACCCACCAACACAAGGTAATACCCTCAATGCAAGATACATCAAAACACTTCATCAAATCACATAACAGATCATAGATTCATTGCTCAAATTATGCTTAAATAATCAACATTTTATGAAACCCCAACATGGTTTATGATCAACTTTCATAATAAAAGATACCCGTAGATATTCTAACTTGAAAACATGTAATTTATATAAAAAGAAAGGTTAGGCCCCATTGGTGAAAAGACCCAATGGTTGAAATCCACATACATTAGATCTTGAATTTCTTGAAATTGGATTGAGAAAGGCTTGAAGCTTGAATGGGGTCTTGAAATCCAAAACTTGTTCTGCAGTTTCCTTGAACTTTGTATTGGGGTTTTTGTAGATGTTCTTGAGAGAATTTGAGAGTGTATTCAAATAGAGAGGAGCAAATTTGATAGTTAGGAATGGGGTTTAGGTCTTTAGGAAGGGTTACGATAGCATTGAAGACCCAAAAAGTCATTAGAATAAATTAAATTTATGCAAATGTGATTAATGAAATGGATAGAAAAATTGATAAAGTGTCACCTCAGTTGAGGTTACAGGACTCGTGTGGCACTCCACAATTCGTGTGGAGTACCCATGAACAGACACTTAGACAATTTCTGGAAATTGGAAACTTGGCCAACACTAGGAATATTCTACTATGTGTCACCTCACGGACTGGTTCACGGGCTGTGTGAAGCCCAACTGTCCGTTTAACGGTCTATCAAACTATATTTATAAACTTTCTCAAATGTTATGAGATAGTACATTTATTCTTAGAAAATGTTCGCTCCGGAAGCCTCACTAAGGGCCTCATGGCCAGTGCCACACCACACGGCTCGTGTGGCCTGTCGGGGAAAATGTCTTGGCCACAAAGTGGCTATTTTAGGCTCCAAGGAAGCCTCACGAGGCATGAGATGCCACATGTCCCGTTTCGGTGCCTGTGTGGCAACTCTGCATGGTAGGGATTCATGAAAGCGGGCATAACTCCTTCATCTGGGTAAAAATGAGGTGAAACTAAGTGTGTTGGAAAGCTAACTCAAAGGGCTTTTATTTGACATGTCATGGGTCATCCAGTTCTCTTTGTGCTAAAAGTTATGATCGTTCAAAGTTTCCCCTTGCAAAAATCAACACCCAAAACTCAATTTGTAGGGAAGCCTTGAACTCGTCTAAGTGCTAGAGGTCTCCCACGACCTTCTTACACTCCCCACCTAATCAAATGAGTCTTGAAACATGGGTACATAAGAGCATGGAGTTATGGGGTGTAACAATATCTCCCCCTTAGGAACATTCGTCCTCGAATGTCAAAGAAACATGCATAAGAGAAGTAATCATGAAGATTTCAGCCCAACATGGATGCAACAAATGCATTTAAATGTTATTTTCAAAAAGTTTCAACGTGAGCATCGAAATTACCATAAACTTGTCAACGTAAACATGAATGCATACAAGTGACATAAAGGTAAAAAATGTAAGACTTGAAATCATATAAGGGACTTAGATTAGTACCTTAGGCTTGAGTAGAGTGGAATAGATACGGACATCGCTTTTGCATATCCACCTCGGCTTCCAATGTGGCACTTTCAACTTGTTGATTCCTCCAAAGGACCTTAATTGATGCTACATCTTTGTTCCTCCACCTTTTCACTTGTCTATCCAAAATTTCTACCGAAACCTCTTCATATGTCAAACTTTATTCAACAACACCCACAACATCTAGAGGCACAATAGCACATGGGCCACCCACACACTTCCTTAACATAGATACATGGAAGACTGGATTAACCATATTCCTTTCATTAGGCAACTCTAACTCATAGGCCACCTTACCAATCCTCCTCAACACCCATAAGGACCCACAAATCTTAGACTCAACTTATCCTTTTGCCAAACTGGACCACACCATTCATGGGTAAGACCTTCAAATAGACCCAATCACTAACTTTGAATTCATGATCCCTCCTCATCACATCGGAATAGGACTTTTGTCTATTTTGGGCTGTTTTTAATCTCTCACTAATCAACCTCACCTTCTCCATGGTCTCCATAAGCAAATCCAGACCTAACAAGGCCATCTCCCCCACCTCAAATATCCAACCGGGGACCTACAATGCCTACCATAAAGAGCCTCAAAAGGAGCTGACTCCCTGTAACTCGATGTTCTTATGTGCCCATGTTTCAAGTCTCATTTGGTCAGGTTGTGAGTGCGTTAGGGTCGTGGGAGACTTCTAGTGCTTAGACAAGTTCAAGACTTCCCTACGAGTTGAGTTTTGGGTGTTGGTTAATGCAAGGGTCAACTTTAAATGAGCATAAATTTTAGCACACTTGGAATTAGATAGCCCACATGTCAAATGAAAGCCCTTTGAGTTAGCTTTCAAACGCACTTGATTTCACCTCATTCTGATGTCGGATGAAGGGGTTATGGCCGTTTTTGTGAGATACTCCCATGCAGTGATGTCACACGAGCACCTAGATGGGAAGTGAGGTGTTGGACGGGGCGTGTGGGCTCCCTTGAGCTGGAAAAGACCATTTTTTGTCAAAGGTATAGGGCACGACCAGTGGCACGGGCGTTTGGCTTGTCACTGACCGTGTGGCTGGTCGTGGAGTGTGTGTGGAAGTGAGGAAGAGTGGGCATGGGAGGAATTTTTGCCAGGTGTGGTGCCACGGGCACCTTGACAGGTCGTGCCAAGTCAGATGGCTCGTCAACTTGGGCATGGAGTGGCCTGGAAAATTTTTTTCTTTAAGTGTGGTTCAGTGGACCACTACACGGACTGTGTAAGATCACACGACCGGTGAAGTGGCCCTTCAAAGTTATGTTGACGATAACTTTTTCCAAAGCGTTCCAATTCCAATTTTTCTGTCTAAGTCCCATCTCACGGGCACTCCACACAACCCATAGAGTGCAACACGACTAGTTAAGCCTTCAATGGGACAACACTTGCCAATTTTTCAACCGTTTCACTAATGGCGTTTTTGTAAATTTTATTTATTTTAATGATCTTTCTTAATGCTATCCTAACCTCCCCAAAAGACCTAAACCCTATTCCAAAGGATCAAACTCATTACTCTCATCTCAAATATACTCTCAAATTATTTGAAGAGCCTCCATCAAAACCCCAATAGATATTCAAAGAAACTCCAGAGCAAGCTTTGGATTCCAAGACCCACTTCCAAACTTCAAGTCTTTCGCAACTCAATTTCAAGAAAATCAAAGTCTAAGCTATGTGGGTTCCAACTATTGGGTCCTTTCACCCATGGTGCCAAATCCTCCTTTTTACATGAATTTCATGTTTCTAAGTTGAATTACTTATGGGTCGTCACGACCCATACTAGGGCCTAGATGCGACACCATGCAAGGGGAACCCGAAGGAACCCCAAAAAAGCCTCTTAACATATCATAACACATCCTTGGTGGGGGAAGTAATTAAACACAATGAAAGAGTAGAAATAAGGGCATAGGAACTAAGGGAGAACCTTCATTTGATAAAAACATCGAGAGAGTCAAAGAGAGAGTCAAGACCATAACATCCTTACATATTTGTCCAACAACACCTCTAAATATAGAACTTAGCGAGGGACAAGACAAGCAACTAGGCTCACCCTCATGACATTAGGTAATCCAAACATACGAGATATAGTCTAAACATAAGCATGAAAGAAGATAGATATTGTCCCCGGACTTGAGTACTCACCAAAAGCTAACTTTAAGAATCCGTCTAGCCACGAGGAGGAAATCAATAGGAGCTCTAGTTCCTAAATGGTAATATGTTATAGGCATCGAGAATGCATTAGTATGTTTAATGTACTAAGAATGTAGGATGCAATGTAACAATAGATAGGCATCATAATCAAAATGCATAATTAGGCAATAGACGAGCATATAGTAATATGACATGCATGGAAGATGCTTAGAGTAAATCATTCTTACATAGAACATAATACATGTGTAGGGCGTTACCATTATTAGTACATATCTAAGGCCTATCACCCCTTTGGAGAGGCGAATGAGGTACGAACCCCTCAATAGGTTGATGAGGTACAAACTCCCCAACATAGTTGTTGAGGTACAAACCTCCCAACATGGTTTATGGAGTAGAAACCCCCCAATGTGGTTATGAAGGCACAAAGCCGTCAACATGGTTGCACAGGCCTACCACCTCCCGAGCGAGGCGATCGAGGTACAAACCCCTTAATAAGGTTTCCCGGGCCTACAACCCCCCGAGTGAGGCATGGTCAATTCCCAACATCATAGAGTTAATATCATATACATACTTTCCTTTCATTATCATACAATCATTCAACTCATAAGACATGCATTGGACCTTTAATTCCTCAAAATACATCAACCGGGCATTTTATCAAATACTTGGCGGGTGTATAGTGCTTGTGTATAACCATGCAATTCAAGAGTGAAGTCATACAAGAAAAAAATAGCCCACCAATGCTTGGTAATACCATCTTCCAAAATACATTGAAACCTCTCATCAAATCCCAAGAGAGGTCATGGATCTAAAGCTTAAAACATGTATAATCATAATAGGTAAATCATCTCATGGTATAGACTTAAAAATGAGTAACCATGTATTTACAATCAAACTTTCATGAAATCCTAATATAGTATTGAGCATAATCTCTAATGAATAATACCCATAAGCAACACAACTTGGAAACATGTAATTTTTATAGAAATGGAAGATTGGGCTTCATGGGTGAAAGGTAACCATGAATGAAACTCACATACCTTAGACCTTAAATTTCTTGAAATTGAGTTGTGAAAGACTTGAAGTTTGGAAGTGGGTCTTGGAATCCAAAGCTTGCTCTTGAGTTTTCATGAATTTGTTTTGGACTTTTGATGGAGACTCTTGGGAGAATTTGCGAGTGTATTCCAATTGGGAGGAGTGAATTTGATCTTTTGGAATAGGGTTAGCTCTTTAGGAAGTGTGAATATAACATAAGAACTTCCAAAATACCAATAGAAAAAGGCTAAATTTACGGAGTGCCATTAATGAGGTAGAATTTGGCAAAAATTCGTATATACCCCTACACATACAAGTTCTACGAAAACAGGCATAACTTGTTCATACGAACTCTAAATAAGCTGAAACTAAGTGCGTGGGAATTCTAGTTCAAATATCATTGATTTGGTAGGTTGTGGGCCACCCAATATTTGTGTTCTAAGAGATATGCCCCTTTAAAGTTGACCCTCATATTGGTACTTGTGCAGAACTTAGCCAACGGAAATTCCTTTGAAATTGGCTTGATGTCGGGAACCCATGGTGGTCTTAAACTAACTAAGCTTGACTTATATTTTAATGAGATATTTAATCTTGAATTAGTTTCTTGAGATCCGGAAGTGAGTCTGGGATACTAGAATTGGGTAAAATATTTGTCTAAGTGTTTGAGAGAGTATTGGGAAATGTCTTGCGTGATATGAAAATGAAATATGGCTAAACATGGCTGTTTTCATGAATGAGAAGACATACAACCAAGGCCCAAAAGCCCTAGACCGAACTAATAAAAATGGACAAAAATACTCCTTTTTCCTGCGCTCTTGGCACATCGCGCCTGGGGCGCGCTAGCTCACTAGAAATTGCTATCTTTGCATTTTTGAATCTTGATATGGTTGCTTTAAAGTTTAGGTTATACCCATTTCCCACTAAATGTTTCACTCTGAACAAGAATATGAAGTCGGACTTTCAATATCACGCACAAATTTTGAGATATATGGAGATCACGATTCTGGGTACTTCTGAGGCATATCTTTTGCACTTTTTGGGGTCATTTCATGGGTCTTACTTATTATGAATTTGACTATGAACTATATTGGGGTTTCATTAATGTGTGATTGTTTAAGAATGTTTTGAGCTTATATCTATGATCTACTTTGACATATGATGAGGCGTTTTAATGTACATTCTTGAGGATATTACCAAGTGTTGGTGGGTGATTTTACATTGATTTTTGTTGCATGATTTCTTGCATGATTTCACCCTTGAACTGCATCAACCACTATGATGGAGGGTGTGATATCCATTAACCATGTTGAGGGGTTGATACTTTGACCACTATGATGGAGGGCATGATGTACATTAAACATGTTGAGGGGTTGATACCTTGATTACTATGATGGAAGGTGTGATGTCCATCAACCATATTGAGGGGTTGATACCTTGACCACTGTAATGGAGGCTGCGATGTCCATCAACCAATTAAGGGGATGATACCTTGATTACTATGATGGAGGGTGTGATATCCATCAACCAATTGAAGGGTTGATACCTCAATCACCATTGATGGTAGGGTGTGACGATCCATCATAATGTTGGTCTCTTCTTACATATTCTTACATGTCTTACTTCATGCATGTCCTATTGCTACTATGCTATCCATCGCTTATGATATTGCATTTTGCCTATATTGTCTATCTCTTGTTACATTGCATCCTACATACTTAGTACATTCAAACGTACTAATGCATACTCTATGCCTACATAATGTCACCATGTAGGAACCAGAGCCCCACATGATCATCCTCTTCTTCCACGTGGCTAATACGATTTCTCTCAAAGCAAGTTGGTGAATCTTTAACTCCGAGGACAGATGTCTCTTGTTTTTCATGCTATGTATTGACTTTATCTATGTTGGAAACTTAGGACTATGAGGGTGAACCCGGAGATTGTCATGGCCCGCGCTCCTATCTATGTAGTAGAGGTGTAATGATATGCTATATGCTATTGTCTTGTCATGTTTCTATGGTATTAAAGTTGTTCGTTAGCCTTGTTTATCCCTATTTATTATCTCTTGTTGTTGTTCAAATGCTTTCGCGACCAAGGATGTGTAATGATATGTTAAAAGGCTTGTTTGGGGTTCCTTCGGGTTCACCATTCGCCATGTCAAGTCTAGACCCTAGGCTTAGATCATGATAAACTTGGTATTAGAGCACTAGGTTTCTAATGGTCCTTGGCATCTAACACACCGCGTTGTTCAGAGTCTTATTCATGGTTGTAACGTGCACCACGACTATAAACAAGAGGCTATGAGACGTTCTACGAAATATTTCCCTTCTTCTTACTCTATGTTGTGCTATAGGAGTCAATGGAAAGTTTTTCCCCCTAACGATTATTCTTTTCTGTGCTAGATCATACCTAACATAAGAGGATGAAGAGCCCGCACATCCGAGGAACAACTAGCTCATGAAGAGTTCCAGGATGCTCTTGCCATGCAAGCCCAAGCGGTGACCAACCAAATCAACCAAGGGAACCAAGCCCCTTATGCTCATACTCTGGCATCTAGGGTAAGGGATTTCATGAGGATGAACCCACCAGAGTTCAATGGGTCTAAAGTGAATAAGGACCCCCAAGAAGTTGTTGATGAGGTGTACAAATTATTATCTATTATGGGTGTGAGGTCAGAAGAGAAGGCGGAGTTGGCGGCTTACCACCTCAAGGGGATGGCCCAAAATAGTATACCCAATGGAAAGAGGAGAATGGGAACAACAATGTCATCCTTTGGGAAGAGTTCAAGGTGGCGTTTCTCAACCGATTCTTCCCCCTTGAGCTATGAGAGTCTAAAATGATGGAATTCATGATTTTGAAGCAAGAGTCATGAGTGTGAGGGAGTATGCACTCAAGTTCAACCAACTCTCTAAATATGCTCCCCAATTAGTGGTCGATCTAAGGTCTATGATGGATAAGTTTGTGATGGGTGCATCCTAATTGGTGAACGAAGAATGTCGTGCCGCTATGTTGATAGGTGACATGGACTTGTCTTGCCTCACAACGTATGCGAAACAATTGGAGGGGGAAAAGATAAGGAAGAGAAAGAGTAAAGAGGCCAAGAGGACCCATTTCAAAGGAAAGTTCCAAAGTCCCAAATGTGGGGGTTGTGTGGTGCCTTATGCTAGGTGTCCAAGATGTAGTAGATGCCATGATAGCCTAAGCTTGAAGGGTATGGATGCTTGCTATGGTTGTGGGGAGATGGGTCAAAAGGTAAATGATTGTCCTCGTAAACGCAACAAGGGGTAAAGGTGGTGATGTTGATCAAGGGGGTGGTCCAAAACATAATCAATTCTATGCTCTTCAAAGAAGGTAAGGAGGGGACGAGGTGCTCGATGATTCGACCGGTATGTTAAAGAATTTTCTTGGTTTTTTTTGGGAATATATTGATTGTTCCGGGGGTCACTATTCCTTTCATTATTCCTTTTTGTTTCTCGTAAGATTTGGCTATGTGAGTCTATTATTGCTAGAAAGGCTTATAAGCGTTACTCCATGTTCTTACTGCAGAGAGTCTTGTCTTGTAAACTTGGCTTGATGGGTTGGAGGTCTTAGGGTAGTCTGGCTATATGCATATCATGCTTCCAAAGAAGGCAGAACCCGTAAGGTTGTAAGATGATGGTCAACTACAATGGGTAGTCACTTCTCTAAGATTGATCTTCAGTTCAAGTTTTGTCCCCAAGTGAGGATGAGGTTAGGTGGTATCCCTAGGTGTCCTATCGGACCAGGGGTCAGAAATTTGAGTCGTGGGGGAGTTGTTTGGTTAACTTATGCACCATCTATGTTTATGGGTTTCATGAATGGGGTCTTAAAATCCTACCTTGTCATGCTTGTGGTGGTCCCTAGTGATGGAGTATTGACTTATTTAGAGCTTGTAGATCATTTGAAGGTGATGTTGTGAATTTTGATGAATGTGAGGTTGCTTGCTAATTATGGGAAGTAAGAATCTTTGGGGTGACAAAAAGGGGTGGTTGGAGAAGTTCACCGTTTGACTAGGTTAGGA
>JAPFFP010043425.1:0-13251 GCA_026153255.1 Solanum medicagineum | reverse complement strand
AAGATGATGGTGAAGATTGTATCTTTTGCCTTTGTAATCTCTAACAGGGAAAATGTCTTGTGCTATAGGTCTATCTTGATTTTGGGTTGGCAATTCCTAAACTTAGCTTCCATGGGATGGTTTCCTCAGTGAAAGAACTCTTGGAGCTTGCCCCAATGAATAAGGTTGTCTAAACTATTTACTGAAGTACCTAATAATTATCTTTTTAGTTCCGGCTGCAGATTCCTATATTCATAGGTTGACTACTCTTTCAGAGCCTCAATAATTGCTCCATTTGAAGAATGATCATTTTCCTATCTAATGTTTGGATGTCGACAGATTATGTTCAGCACTGATGGCATCGCATTTGCTGAAACCTTTTATTTAGGTTTGTGCTGAATTTTTTCTTCATCTTGTATCACTAGAGCCTGACATGACAAGCTTTTGTACCTGCTATTTCTTTTCAAAAGATGATAAAACATTTAATTTCAGCTAATCCTGAACACCCGTTAAATCTGGCTAGCTAAAAAGTACAAATAATTCTTGCTGAATGTCATGTTCTCACAGTACATTTTACTCATGTTGGAGTTTGGACATTAGAGGATACACGTTTTGTGGGTATTTGATGTGTTTGTCGTTTACTGATGCTGGATTTCCCCAATGTGTGCACCCTTTTGCTCATTCTGAATGTTCGGCATGTCCATTCCCTACCTACCTAGCTGGATTATTTTACCCCTTAGAAATTTGAATTGGTACCGTCAGTTCATCAAACAATTTATCGATATTACAACAACAACATACATAGTGTAATCCCACATGTGGGAACTTCATGTTGAGAGTGGGATTTGAATCCAAAAATTGAATTTTTCGCCTGGGAAATTTGTCACTTCGATCAAGGGAAAAAAGGTTATTGTCAGATAATAATACCTAACATGGTTTGCAAGTTAGCCAAGCGAGTATTCCTATTTTATCTTCTTTCTAATATGTAATTTGTATAATGTGCTCTCAATTTCTCTTGCAGGTGCAAAGAAAGCACGCGAAGTAGTATTCTCTGTTTTACGCGATGCTTGTGTTGATGGTGATCTTTCAATTCCAGAAGCTATTGTAGCCGTTAAAGATATTTTTGCAGAAAATGCAAAGAAATTATACAAGCTTGAAGTTTCTTCTAGATATTCTGATGTAAAACCTCCTTTGTCATCTTCCTTCCGAGAGGAAGAGTTAAATGGCCCATTAAAGGATGTTACCTTTGTTCGTATTATTTGGATAGATGCTTCTGGCCAACATAGATGCCGTGTAAGCTTTGCCTTGTCCTTTTATGTTACTGCTTTTCATTTAAGATTATGAATTATTATGTGAGATGCTTTTCAATGCCTGTGACCACCCAAATCTTTGTCCCGCTTTGAGAAAATGCAAGGAGTTTGACTTTTTAATAACAAATGGAATTGAGCTCAATCTGGAATGGCTCCTAGTCTTTCAAATGGACCAAAGGTTTCAGACATACTGGGTAGAAAATTTCTTGAGTAAAAGCATCCAGAGAAAGTGAAACGTTGTACTTATCAAATAAATTCAAAATTCGGTTGAAGCATTCTGGTTCTAATAGTGGTTTATTGAGTTAGTTATGAAAGGATGGTGGTTTGTGGAGTTACTATTACTTAGTTTGATTTCTCTTGCTTGGTTATAATTTCAAGATATCACTTACTATTTGAATATCTTGTTGGCTGTGATAATTTGAAAGTTAATGCCAAGTAATTCTATTAGGAATTTCTTTCACTTACTTTTCTGGCTAATCAATTACCTTCAGTACATGATATTGGGGCATTGGTTGGGTTTCTATGCTTTAGTCAAAAGTGGATTGAATTTGTTCATGTCTTGTGCACAGGTTGTTCCGCAACAACGCTTCTATAGTTCTGTGGAAAAGCACGGTGTAGGCTTAACTTGTGCATGCATGGGAATGAGTTCATCATCTGATGGTCCTGCAGTGGATACAAATCTCACCGCTTCGGGAGAGATCAGAATCGTTCCTGATGTATCTACCAAATGCAGACTCCCGTGGTACTGCTTGATATCTAAAAGTGTTTGAAAGATACACTCCTTTCTTATCCTTTTGAATTTTAAGATTTATTTGAGCCTCCATATGCTGTAGATTATCTTCATGAATCTCCTCTGACATGTCATAAATGATAAGATCAGAATGACCTCTTTCACTTATTCAAATGCTTAACTATGGAGATTTTGTCAACTGGGTTCTTATTGGTTTTTAGAAATAGTATAGAACCTTTCCAATTTTGTCCAATATCTAGTTAACTAGATGTAAAGGGCACAGGGCAGAACTCCAATTTCTTGCAAATCACCAGGAGAAGATCTAAGGTATGAAGTCTTGATTTATAATAGATGAAAAAAAGTATGAGGTCAGTTACCTGGTGACTTACAGTTAAGTTCAATATAATGGAGGGAAGTTTAACAGGATTCGAGAAAACATGATTATTATATTAAAGGATTATTGGGTAAGGTAAAGGGTGCAACAGATAGTCAAGAGAAGATTTGGATGTGAATTTTCCTGCCAAAGCTTTTATCCAGAATATTAGTGTTCTCCATTATCAGCCCTGAATTTTAGATTTGGTTCTTCCAAAGTGTATGTTTTCCATAGTTCAAGGTTCCATATATAGTTTTGCAGCCTCACCGCTCTCTCCTTGTCCAATTTATGTGTTGTAGATGTCATCAAACTCAACTGTGTAAAGCTTTCAATGTAGGTTGAAATACTGATGCAGTTCTTCCATGATATCATGTAATAAATTTTGTCAACATGTAGGAAACGGATAGAAGATCAAAATACATTATCTTTATCTAAAATATTTCACACATTGATGTCCAACTATTGAAGGGGAACCTTGGAGTAACTGGTAAAGTTGCTGCCATGTGACCCAAAGGTCATGGGTTCAAGTCTTGGAAATAGCGTCTGGCAGAAATGTAAGGTAAGGCTGTGTGCAATAGACCTTTGTGGTCGGGCCCTTCCCCGGACTCTATGCATAGCGGGAGCTTTAGAGCACTAGTACCCTATTTTGATGTCCAACTATTTTATTGTTCTATCTTGTTATGACAAATGTATGGACCTTGGCATGGAAATTCTCTGCTCAAGTCTCGTTCTAACATAGTTTGGTTTTATTGTTCCCCGATCAATTTTAATGTTTATCTTCTTGATCCAGGGCAAAACAACAAGAAATGGTTTTGGCTGACATGTATATTGAGCCTGGTAAATTTTGGGAATATTGTCCGCGAGAAGCATTGCGCAGAGTCTCTAAAGTTTTAAAAGATGAATTTGACTTTGTATGTTTAAAATCTTTGTGTGCAACATCTGAAAAATCATATTTATCTAATTTATATCTACATGTTCAGGTCGTGAATGCAGGCTTTGAAAATGAATTTTATCTTTTGAAGAGTGTAATGAGGTATGTCAGTCAAGTTTTTCTGTTATATTATGTGTTTAGAGTTTCTTTTGTATTATTGTGAGTTTTCTCTTTCATGATATGTGATATGTTCTTTTAGAGATTCTGGTCTATAATATGTTAGTGTAAATATATAATGAAATTATGCAGGGCTGGCAAAGAAGAATGGGTACCATTGGACAGGACTTCTTACAGCTCTACATCAGCATTTGATGCTGCGTCTCCATTACTTGAAGAGGTCTTCGCTTCTCTTCAATCATTGAATATTATAGTTGAACAGGTAAGTCTTCATTTATTTGACATGCAAATTTGATCTCTCTCATTGTTTTGCATATAATACTGTAGATACAAGGTGAGATTTGAGTATGCTTTTCCTTTTTTAGTTCCATGAAAAAGCTTGATGTCGTGTAAGGTAAGAGCTCAACTGAAGGGATTTATGCAGTACTGTTAATCTAATATCACTACTTAACAGAGAAACATAGCTACTTACCTTTGTAATGCACTCACCCGCCCAGAGAATTTTTTTTTTTTATTTACATCGGGTGTCCAAGTCTCTTTGAGCCCCGACTAATCCCGAGGGTGCACAGGCCCTCGGCAAGGAATTTTCCGCAAGTGCACCACGGTTAATTCAGGTTTTACCCAGTCCGATTCCCTCAGAAATTGTTTCCACTCAGTGGGGTTTGAACTTGAGACCTTGAAAGGGAGCAAACCCCAAGGCTCAAGTCAATTGCCACCAGGCCAACCCCTGAGGGTTCGCCCAGAGAATAAGCTTAGTAAGTATTTGGTTCATTGTTTCCACTAACAAATGACATAGTCAGTACCTAAACAACTTTAATATGTTAGTTTTATGTCATGATTTACATGGATAATTATATCACAAACAACATCAACTACCTTTGACCCAATTCCTAAAGGAGAAAGAGAAAAGAGAGGGAATATAAGGAAAAAGAACGATATGTTTAACGTCAGTCAATCAATAAATTTACACCTCAATTCCAAATTTGTTAAGATTGGCCATATGAATCCGCTAAAACCATTTTAAACTATTTAGTTCCATTTCATTGCCCATGCTAATTAGTATTTTTTTAAGGTAAATTTAGGAATTCAATCATATGTTCCACATAACATGTTCTCTTATAGTTTTTTTGTATGTTTGGAAAATGATAATGTTGTATTCTTTAGCATTAATGATATGTTGGGGAGTGTTCTCTTAGGGGTCGTTTGGTTTGGAGTATCCTAGGATAAGTTATCCAATTATGTATATGGAATAACTTATCCCATTATGTTTATGGAATAACTTATCCCATCACTAAGGTATAAATGGTGGAATAAATAATCTCATGACTACCTAATACCCCCAACCAAACAACACAACAACAACATACCCAGTGGAATCCCACAAGTGGGGTCTGGGGAAATACCCCAACCAAACTAATAATAAAATAATTCTATATTTTATCCTGGAATTATTTTACCTTATAACTCACACCAAACGATTCCTTAGACTTCTATAGATAGTATGGTGGCATGACTTTACATTCCCGCAAGATAAACTACAATATCTTTCTTTTTACCGAAAGTAAGATGGATATACACAAAATATATTTCATTGTACTATTTTTCGATTCGACGAAGATTCCCTCCCTGATGTTGTCTCCTTTGAGTATACAGTTACATGCAGAGTCTGGGAAAGGCCAGTTTGAAATTGCTCTGAGATACACAGATTGTTTTAGAGCAGCTGACAGCTTAATTTTCGCACGTGAAGTCATCAAAGCAGTTGCAAGGAAACATGGGTTGCTGGCAACTTTTGTGCCAAAGTAGGTAGCACAATATGCCCACATTACTTGTAGGTGCATTTTTATTGTTTTATTTCTTGATGTGGATTTTCTTTTACGTTTCTTTAAAGTGCTAGTGCAATGATATTTTTAGTTCCGCTTTCTGTGTTTTAGCTTACTAGATTGAAGCACCATTTTCTATATGCTCGCACTATTTCTTACTTTGATACCTGCATAATTGCAATATTGATATGTGAAACCTCTAAGTTTTATTTGATATTTCTTTACCTTATTGGCTTGGCCAAAATGTGTAGTCAGTGTAATATCGTCAATCAAGTCTGGTGTTTAATTAGAAAACCATTACATTAGGCATTGGTAGATGCTGGCTGGTTTTAAGATTAGAACATTTTTGGGATTTTCCTTCTGTTGCCTTCGGATAGCTCTTCTTCTCGGATTCTCTGGTACAAGTCAATGGCAGCATGCACATTGTAATCACACAAGTGGGATTTGGAGAGGGTAGAGAACTAATTATCCCTACGTCATGGAGGTAGAGAAGCTGTTTTTGAAAGACCCCGAACTCAAGTGATGCATATCTAATAAGCATTTCATAGCATTTAGGAAATAGGGACAGTAACAACAACGAAATAGTGCGGTAACTCTCATATTCATCCAGAGTGCATAATTTCCTGCCATTCAATCTTTATTCACACCTGGACAGTCCTATTTTATCTTCTAGTTTTTCCTGCCTATTATGTGCTTTCCTTTATGCACCCTAAAACTCTACTAACAACTCCATCCTTCTCGGTTATAAGGAAAAAATTTGTTTTTCTCCCCTCTGAACCCCTCAACCGAGATTGAGAGAAACTCCTGAGAGGAAGAATTTTATCTATATTGGATAATGGAAAAAGAGCATAATCTCTCTGTGCTTGTTTCTCTATCTGGAGAGAGAAAAATAAAATTTTATATGTTATTATGGGAGAGGGTTGAAGGGGAGCGTTGCATAACAGTAAAAGTTGGTTTCCGTAAGGTTGCATATGTAAAACCCAATGTGGTCTGGCCTCTCCCCGGACCTTGCATAGCAAGAGCTTAGTACAATGGGTTGCCTTTTTATTATTGGAGTGGGTTCATAATGTTAAATGCAATTGGTTTTTTCCTCTTGAAATTGTTGAGGTGAAAGAATAAATGATGTTACTTTTGTATTATTTACTGAATGTACTTCTCTGACTCTGGAGATTTCTGTCAGGATCCCAATTTCCATAACTTCTACTGCATGAATTATTGCAAGAGATACCTCTCAGTTTGTTATCTTGTGGCCCTTTTTTGTTAGGTATGCATTGGATGATATTGGTTCCGGATCGCATGTGCACATCAGTTTATCCAGGAATGGAGAAAATGTATTTATGGCATCTGATGAATCAAATCGGTATGGGATGTCAAAGATTGGGGAAGCATTCATGGCTGGGGTGTTAAATCATCTTCCTTCCATATTACCATTTACTGCACCACTTCCTAATAGGTAAGAGATTTTCTACTATTCCGAATGTCCTGCTTACTTTACTATTAGTGATTAGTTTATACTTTTAGGTAGAGGGCTAATTCTTTCAAACGAGTATATCTAGAGGGATATTGCTTCCTGATCTGTCTCTCTCTTCCATTATCAGAATAAGCTATGTTTTTCGGACTCTTCAAAAATGTTAACAGAAGTGCATGTAGGATCTTCCAAAAGTAGTGTATTGTTGGAGGATCTAACATTGGTGCGACAACATTTTGGGAAATCCGAGCAATGCTGAGAACAAGTGGAGAACTTGTATTTATATAGCTTTACTCTGAAAATCACAATATTTCCACTTCTTTCTACGTGCAGTTATGATCGCATACAACCTAACATGTGGAGTGGAGCATACCTTTGCTGGGGGAAAGAAAACAGAGAGGCACCATTGAGAGCTGCTAGCCCTCCTGGAGTTGCTCATGGCTTTGTAAGCAATTTTGAAATTAAAGCATTTGATGGATGTGCAAACCCATACCTGGGTCTGGCTGCTATAATTGCTGCTGGAATTGATGGCTTGCGGAGAAACTTGAGCCTTCCAGAGCCCGTCGGTAAGTCAGACATCTTTTAGTAATTCTAGGAAAAGGGAACTATTGATAGCTGAGGTGTGTTTTAATACATAGTGATATTTCACGTAGGAAAAAGGAACAACTTCATTTTGCTACCCATTGTGAGTTTGCTTAGTTTGATTAGAAACAAATAGAGTGAGGATTATTCTATTCATTTATTAGTACTTTTATTTACTCAAAAGCACATGGCAACTTGTAACGTCCATGAATGCATTTACCCAAAAAACAAAAAAACACCTTGCTAATGCTTACACTTACTGAAGTAATATAGATTTGATAACTAGATCTCATGTTCACACATGAACTACTTTTTTCTTGTGAAACAGATGGAGACCCTGATATCCTTAAAGAGAATCTTCAAAGATTACCAGTATCTCTCGCTGAATCTGTAGAAGCTTTAGAGAAAGATGCATTATTCAGAGATATGATTGGTGAAAAGCTTTTGACTGCCATAATAGGAGTTCGCAAGGTACGTTTGCTAAGGATGCTACGTGTCTACGTTTTATAGAATTCTTCTTTTCAATTAACAACTGCCATCCCTCAAAAGTTCATCAGTTAACATGAAGTAAGATTGAATGTGGCTCATTGACATTATTGGGAATTCTTCCATAGAAGCTCAGCTTTTATACCTTTAGAATTATTCCTATGGACCAGTTGGTTGTTCAAAGGCGTAAACATGGATGTGCAACTGAATCATGCTGACATAAAGGATATGCTCATTCTCCTTTTTGCATGATTTTGATATTGTTATACATGAACTCAATTGCTAAAAGTAACTAAGTACTAACAATATCAAATATCAAAGTGGGAAAAACGCGATGTTTTCTTGTTATGAAATCTGTCACTTCATCAGTAAAACAACATGCTTCAATTTGCTCTTTTTTGCTAATGGAGTGACCAAAACTTTTGATAAATGAGTACTAGTTTGACATTTAACTCTTTAAAGTCTTTTCAATTTTTCTAACAATTGTGGACATGCTGAGAATGATTTCCTGTTTTGCAGGCTGAGGTCAAGTACTATTCTGAAAATAAGGAAGGATACAAGGACCTCATATTTAAATATTAGGGTGATCTTCTTTCTTTTACAAAAAGTGAATTTATACTACGAGACTGAGTATCTATCTTCTTTTTATTAATAAAAATAAAATCCTCAAAAGGAAATTACGAGAAAAAGGAGGTTAGGCCTTACCTTACTTTCTTTCGTCTCATCTCAATAAAACATTTGTCCTCACTTTCCTACAACTTTGTATTGTGTTTCTTTGTGATATATCACTAAGATATGGACTAGTGACATGATATCTATCATGCTAAAACACATTAACGACTTATTTTCAATTTCAAACACTTCTGTACAATCACATAATTGCTTATTTATAAAATTAGATGTAAGCTCGTAGCAATTTCAAAATACTTTTATTTAGGTAAGCCAAATACTCTTCCATTAGTTTGAGATTGCTTACCTTGGAAACTACATTTTTTCCGTATATGAGATAAATATTTTTATTCTGCACCAGTCTATAAGACTACACTGGATCATAGGTGGCAATTTCAATTCATGTAAGGCAAAAGAAATTTATTTTACCCATATTTATTTTAATCACTCAATTTTCTAAATGAGTTAATACAGATTGGTTTATTTTAAAAGCTCATACAAATATGATCAAAATGGGTAATATGGGTACTCATATAGACCCATAGATCTCTACCTCATAAAAAAAAAATTCTTAATTGCACAATTTTTTTTTTCTTTTGTGCATGAAAATCTTTTATTTTTCTTAAAAAAAATTGGAGGCGGGAGTGGGGGTAAGGGGATGAGGGTAGGGTGGAAATGTGGGGGAGCGCAGGGAGGTGGCGAAAAAAATTTATCTTTTCTAAATTTTTTATTCGGGTGGACATAAATATCGTAAAATAAAAAAATTGAAGCAAACCAACTAATTTGATTTTTCGATTCGATATCAGTATTCTTTTTTACAAGTTCAGTTCTTCGGTTCGGTGTTAGGTGTAGGGGTTCAAAATTTTGATATATCGAAGAATCGAACTTTTATTAAAAAAATTTAAAAATTATATATAATATTAGATCAATAGATAAAATTATATATAATAAAAATTTCGGTAGTTTTCTGTAGGTGTTAGCCTCCAGATTCTAGTGTTGTAGGGGGCTACAGCGCAACATCCCCAAAAAATCATACGAGTGGCTCCGCAACGAGCCCGGGAAGAGGTCCAGGTGGCCCGGAGGCGGCAGGGATGCCTGGTGGGATTTTATGGGCCAAGGAACAGGAAATAGGCGATTTCGACAGTTTCTTATGGGTGTAGCCCACGGATTCTGGTGTTGCAGGGAGCTCTGACGCAACATTACAAGTGGCTTCGTAACGAACCCGAGAAGAGGCCCAGGTGGTCGGGCGGCGGCGGGAGACACCTGGTGGGATTTTATGGGCTAAGGAACAGGAAATATGCGATTTCAGTAGTTTTCTATGGGTGTGAGCTCACGATTCTGGCGCTGCACGGGGCTCCGGCGTAACATTCCCGAAAAATCATACGACTGGGTCCAACACTAGTCCGGGAAGAGGCCCAGATGGCCTGGCAGTGGCGGGGACGCCTGGTGGGATTTTATGGGCCAACGAACAGGAAACAGGCGATTTCGACAGTTTTCTATGGGTGTTAGCCCACAGATTCTGGCGCTATAGGGGGCTCCAGCGCAACATTCCCTGAAAATCATACGAGCGGGTCCGTAACGAGCTCCGGAAGAGGCCCAGGTGGCCCGACGGCAACCGGGGACGCCTGGTGGGATTTTATGGGCCAAGTAACAGGAAATAGGCGATTTCGGCAGTTTTCTGTGGGTGTTAGGCTACGAATTCTAGGGCTGCAAGGGGCTTCGGCGCAAAATTATTGAAAAATCATATGAGTCGGTCTGCAACGAGCCCAGAAAAATTCCAGGTGGCCCGGCGACGGCGAGGGATGCCTGGTGGGATTTTATGGGCCGAGGAACAGGAAACAGGTGAGTTCGGTAGTTTTCTGTGGATGTTAGCCAATAGATCTGGCACTACAGGGGGCTTCTGGGTGACATTCTCAAAAAATCATACAAGTACATCCGCAACGAACCTGGGAAGGGACCCAAGTGGCCCGACAGTGGCGGAGGACACCCGGTAGGATTTTATGGGTCAAGGAATAGGAAACAGGTGATTTCGGCAGTTTTCTATGGGCATTAGCCCATGGATTCTCACGCAGCAAGGAGATTCGGTGCAACATTCTCCAAAAATCGTACGAGTGGGCCCGCAACAAGCGAAGGAAGAGGCTCATGTAGCCCCCCAGCACCGGGGGACGCCTGGTGGAATTTCATGGGCCAAAGAACAAGAGACAGGCGATTTCGAAAGTTTTCTGTGGGTATTAGCCCACGGATTCTGGCGCTGCAGGGGGCTGCGGCGCAACATTCCCGTAAAATCACGAGTGCGTCCGCAACAAGTCCGGAAAGACATTCGAGTGGCCCGACGGCGGCGAGGGACGCCAAGTGGGATTTTATGGGCCAAGGAACAAGAAACAGGCGATTTCGACAGTTTTGTGGGTGTTAGCCCACGGATTCTGGTGCTGCAAAGGTCTCCGAGCCAACATTCCCAAAAAATCATACTAATGGGTCCACAACAAGCCTGGGAAGTGGCCCAGAAGGCCCGGCGGCGATGGAGGACACCAGGTAGAATTTTATAGGCCAAGAAACAGGAAACAGACGATTTCAGCAGTTTTGTGGGTGTTTAAAACCCACAGATTCTGGCACTACCAGGGGCTCCGATGTAACATTCTTGAAAAATCATATGAGTGGGTCATAACGACCCTAGAAAGAGGCCCAGGTGGCCCAATGGCCGCGGGGAATGCTTGGTGGGATTTTATGCTCCAAGGAACAGAAAATAGGCGACTTCAGTAGTTTTCTGTTGGTGTTAGCCCACGGATTCTGGCGCTGCAGGGGGCTCCCTCGCAACATTCCCAAAAAATCATACGAGTGTGTCCGCAACGAACCCTGGAAAAGGCCCAGGTGGCCCGGAGGCGGCGACGCACGCCTGGTAGGATTTTATAGGGCAAGGAACAGGAAACAAGCGATTTTGGAAGTTTTCTGAGGGTGTTAACCCTTGGATTTTGGCACTGCAGCGGGCTCCAGTGCAATATTCCTGAAAAATCATACGAGTGGGTCCGAAATAAGCCCGAGACCAAGTGGCCCCTCGGCAGCGGGGGATGCTTGGTGGGATTTTATGGACCAAGCAACAGGAAACAGGCGACTTCAGCAGTTTTTTGTGGGTGTTAGCCTACGGATTCTAGCGCTGCAGGGGGCTCCGGCAGAACATTCCCGAAAAATCATATGAGTGTATCCACAACGAGCCAAGGAAGAGGCAAAGGTAGCCCTGCGGTAGCGGGGGATGCCGAGTGGGATTTTATGGAAGGAATAGGAAACAGGCGATTTTGACAGTTTTCTGTGGGTGCTAGCCCATAGATTCTGGCGTTGCAGAGGGCTTCAGCGCAACATTCTCAAAAAATCATAAGAGTGGGTTCGCAACGAGCACGGAAAGAGGCTCAGGTGGCCTGGCGGCTCCGAGGGACGCCTGGTGGGATTTTATAGGCCAAGGAACAGGAAAGAACGATTTCAGAAGTTTTCTGTGGGTGTTAGCCCACAGATTCTAGCACTGTAGGGGGCTCCAACGCAACATTCTCGAAAAATAATACGAGTAGGTCTGCAACGAGTCTGGGAAGAGGCCCAGGTGTCCTGAC
This sequence comes from Solanum medicagineum, assembly GCA_026153255.1. Classification (NCBI taxonomy): domain Eukaryota; kingdom Viridiplantae; phylum Streptophyta; class Magnoliopsida; order Solanales; family Solanaceae; genus Solanum; species Solanum medicagineum. The sequence goes on along the minus strand of JAPFFP010043425.1, from coordinate 1,190 downwards.
GACGTCGAGGGGTGCCTGGTGGGATTTTATGGGCCAAGAAATAGGAAACAGGCGATTTCGGCAGTTTTCTATGAGTGTTAGCACATAGATTCTGGCACTACAGGGGACTCCTGCACAACATTCCCAAAAAATCATACAAGTTATGCAACAAGCCCGAGAAGAGGCCCAGGTGGCCCGGCAACGGCGGGAGACTCTTGGTGGGATTGTATGGGCCAAGGAACAGGAAATAGGAGATTTCAACAGTCGTTCTGTGGGTGTTAGCCCACGGATTCTGGCGCTGCAGGGGGCTCCGATTCAACATTTCTGAAAAATCATAAGAGTGAGTCCGCAATGAGCCCGGGATGAGGCCCAGCTGGCCCAGCGGCGGCGGGAAACGCCTGGTGGGATTTTATGGTCTAAGGAACAGGAAATAGGCGATTTTGGTAGGTTTCTGTGGGTGTTAGCCACGGATTCTGGCGCTGCAGGGTGTTCCGGCGCAACATTCTCGAAAAATCATACGAGTGGGTCCACAATGATCCCAGGAAGAGGCCCAGGTATCCCAACGGTGGTGGGGGACACCTTGTGGGATTTTATGGGCCACGGAACAAGAAACAAGCGATTTTAGCAGTTTTTTGTGGGTTTTCGCCCACGACTTCTGGTGCTGCAGGGGCTCCGATGCGACATTCTCAAAAAATCACACGAGTGGGTCCGAAACAAGCTCGGGAAGAGGTCCAGGTGGCCCAGCGGTGGCGGGGGACGCCTAGTGAGGTTTTATGGGCCAAAGAACAGAAAACAAGCAATTTTGACAGATTTTTTATGGGTGTTAGCCTACGGATTCTAGCGCTGCAGGGGTTCCGGCACAACATTCTCAAAAAATTAGACGAGTGGGTCCGCAACGTGCCCGGGAAAAGGCCCAGGTGGCCTGGCGGCGACGAGGGACATTTGGTGGGGGTTATGATGAAAGTGGGGATGTGGGATGAATTTTTTTTTAATTGAATTTTACTTTATAAAAAATTGAGGTTGGGAGGTGAGAGGTGGGAGTTGGGAGAAAAAAATTATTTTTTCTATTTTTCATTAGAAAAACATTTGGGAGTGGGAATGGGGTTTAAAAAAATTAAATTTTTTATTTTTTAAATTTTTCTTTCGAAAAAATTTGGGAGTAGGGGGGGGGGATAGGGTGAAAAAATTTAACGTTTTTTTTAATCTTTCTT
>JAPFFP010043424.1:0-13251 GCA_026153255.1 Solanum medicagineum | reverse complement strand
TAGTGTAAATATGTACTTGGTTTCGGTAATGGTGCCTAATCGGCACTAGTCACGGCCCCGGGGTCGGGCTGTGACAGGGAGCTCCGGGATGCTCTCAGCTTACTAGCTCAAACTGTGGCTAATCAAGTCAACCAAGGGGCCCAAGCCCCTCATGTTCCTACTTCGGCATCTCGGGTGAGGGACTTTATGAGAATGAACCCACCGGAGTTCAAGGGGTCTAAAGTGGATGAGAACCCTCAAGAGTTTATTGATGAGATTTACAAAGTGTTGGCCATCAAGAATGTGAGGTCAGAAGAAAAGGCAGAGTTGGCGGCTTACCAATGCAAAGGGTGGCTCAAATATGGTATACTCAATGGAAGAAGGAAAACGGGAAAAACAATGTGATTCTATGGGAGAAGTTTAAGGCAGCTTCCTCAACCAGTTCTTTCCTCTTGAGCTTAAGGAGGCCAAAATGATGGAGTTTATGAATTTGAAGAAAGGATATATGAGTGTGAGGGAGTATACCCTCATGTTTAACAACTCTCAAAATATGCTCCACACCTGGTTGCCGACCGGAGGTCCAGAATGAATAAGTTTGTGATGGATGTTTCCGATTTGGTGAATGAGGAGTGTCGGGCCGCTATGTTGATTAATGACATGGATTTGTCCCACTTGATGACTTATGCTGAACAGTTGGAGGGGGAGAAAATGAGGAAGAGAAGGGGTCATGAGGCCAAAAAGGTCTATTTGACTGGTATGTTCCAAACTCCGAAGGGTGGCCAGTTTCACGAAGACCAAGGGTCTTCTCATGTTCCTAGTGGGAGATTTTCCAATGGCTACCCAAGGCCCCAAGAGTGTGGTGGTGTGATTCCTAGACCCGCGTGTCCAAAGTGTGGTGAGGGTCATGGTGGCCCATGCTTGAGGGATACCAATGCTTGTTTTGATTGTGGAGAAGGAAGCCTCAAAATGATTGATTGTCCACAAAATCGCAACAAGGGTAAAGATGTTCGTCCTCAAGGCCGGGGTGCTACTGCGGTTCCTTTGGGTAGAGGAGGCCAACAAGGTGATGCCCCAAGGCACAATCAGTTTTATGCTCTTCAAGAGAGGCAAAGGGTAGATGAGGTGCCTGATGCCATCAGTGATATGTTAAAAGTCTTGATTTTGATGTGTATGTATTGATAGACCCCGGTGCCACTCTTTCTTTTGTTACTCCTCTTATTGCCAAAATGTTTCATGTTGAGCATGAATTATTGTGTGAGCCTTATGAGGTTTCTACTCCCATTGGTGGATCTATTGTTGCTAGAAAGGTCTATAGAAATTGTCCCGTTTGCGTCTTGCATAAAATATTGCCTTGTGAAAGTGTTGAGTTGGATATGGTTGATTTTGATGTTATTCTTGGGATGGATTGGTTGCATGCATATTATGCCTCTATTAATTGTACAACCCGTAGGATCAAATTCCAATTCCCAAATGAACCCGTCCTTAAGTGGGAAAGTCATAATGTGCTGGTCAAGGGTAGGTTTATCTCTTGCATTATATCCCAAAAGTTGATATCCAAGGGGTGTTTCTATCATCTTGTGAGGGTTAGGGATTTTGAGTCCAAAGTCCTTCCCGTAGAGTCGGTTTCGGTGGTGAATGAATTCTTTGATGTCTTTCTAAAGTGCCTTCCTAGTGTTCCTCCCGAAAAGGAAATAGACTTTGATATAGACCTCCTTCCCGATAATCAACCGATTTCTATTTCACCTTATCGTATGGCCCCGGCGGAGTTAAAGGAGTTGAAGGAGCAATTGAGGGACTTGTTGGAGAATGATTTTATTAGGCCCAGCCAATCATCTTGGGGTGCACCAGTGATGTTTGTGATGAATAAAGATGGGTCTCTTAGAATGTGCATTGACTACCAGCAACTTAATAGGGTCACCGTAAAGAATAACTATCCTCTACCAAGGATTGATGATTTGTTTGACCAACTTCAATGGGCTAGTCACTTTTCTAAGATTGATCTTCAATCCGGGTATCATCAAGTGAAGGTGAGGGAGTGTGACATTCCCAAGACGGCCTTCCGGACTAGGTATGGGCATTATGAATTTGTGATTATGTCTTTTGGGTTGACCAATGCACTGGCTATCTTCATGGATATGAATAGGGTCTTTAAACCCTACCTTGATTTTTTGTGGTGGTTTTCATTGATGATATTTTGATCTATTCCCATAGTGAGAAGGAGCATGTAAGTCGTTTAAGGTTAGTGTTGCAAAGGTTGAGAGAAGAGAAGTTGTATGCCAAATATGAGAAGTGTGAATTTTGGTTGAAAGAGGTTTCCTTTCTAGGTCATGTGGTGTCGGGGAATGGTATTAAGGTGGATCCTAAAAAGGCAGATGTGATTAAAAATTGACCTAGACCATTAACCCCGTCGGATATTAGAAGCTTCTTGGGCTTAGCGGGCTACTACTAGAGTTTTGTGAATGGGTTCTCTTCTATTGCTTATCCCGTAACTAAGTTGACTCAAAAGAAGGCTAAGTTTATGTGGACCGGTGAGTGTGAAAAGAGTTTCCAAACCTTGAAGGATAAGCTTGTCTCCGCTTCTATCTTGTCTCTACCAGAAGGGTTGGAAGGGCTTGTTGTGTATTGTGATGCCTCCCACATTGGTTTGGGTTGTGCGTTGATGCAAAATGGTGAGGTAATAGTTTATGCTTCTAGGAAACTTTAGTGCATGAAAGGAATTATCCTACTCATTATCTAGAATTAGCCGCCGTGGTTTTTTCTTTGAAAATTTGGCATCATTATTTGTATGGGGTGCATGTTCATGTGTTTACAGATCATAAGAGTCTCCAATATGTGTTCACTCAAAAAGATCTCAACTGATACAAAGAAGGTGGTTAGAACTTTTACGAATTATGATATGAGTGTGCATTATCATCCCGGTAAGGCTAATATGGTGGGAGATGCTTTGAGTAGGGTGTCTATGGATAGCCAAGCTCATATTGATGGTGGTCTCAAAGAGGTGGCTTGGGACGTCCATCGATTGGCTAGATTGGGAGTTAGGTTAGAAGAGGTGAATAATGGTGGTATTGTGGTTTTTGATGGTTCAAAATCTTCCTTGGTTGGTGAGGTAAAAGCAAAGCAAGATCTTGATCCCTCCTTGTTAGTATTGAAGGCCTTGGTGAGAGAGGGCAAGATGGTGCCCTTAGGTACTAAGGTAGGTTATGTATGCCTTGTGTTAATGACTTGAGAAAGAAGATTTTTTATGAGGCTCATAATTCTTCCTATTCTTTTCACCCCGGTTCTACCAAGATGTATAAGGATTTAAGGGATGTGTTTTAGTGGGGAGTTATAAAGAAGAACATTGCCAAATTGGTATTCGGTTGTCATAGTTGCCAACAAGTCAAAGCCGAGCATCAAAGGCTGGTTGGCCTAACCCAAGATATAGAGATTCCTACTTGGAAGTGGCAGGAAATTAACATGAATTTTGTGGTTGGGTTTCCTAATACTAGAAAGAGTTTTGATTCTATTTGGCTTGTGGTTGATAGAATGACAAAGTCGACTCATTTCTTACCGGTTAAGACTACCTATGGTATTGAAGAGTATGCTAAGTTGTACATACATGAGTTGGTGAGATTACATGGGGTGCCCTTGTCTATCATATCGGATCGTGGTTCGTAATTCACTTCACACTCTTGGAGGTCCTTCCTAAGAGGTCTTGGTACCAAGGTAAAGCTTATCCAAACTCTTGAGGATATGCTTAGAGCTTGTGTTTTGGAGTTTAAGGGTAGTTCTGATGGTCATCTTCCATTGATTGAGTTTGCTTATAACATTAGCTATCATTCTAGCATTGGTGTGGATCTTTTTTAGGCCCTCTGCGGTAGGCGTTGTAGATCACCGGTTGGGTGGTTTGAAGTGGGAGAAATGGCTTTTTTGGGTCCAGATCAGTCGTAGAGGCTATGGAGAAGGTAAGGTTGATTAGAGAAAGGTTGAAAACAGCCCAAAGTCATCAAAAGTCCTATGCCGTTGTGAGGAGAAGTGAGCTTGAAATTAAAGTTGGTGATTGGGTCTAATTGAAGGTCTCACCATGAAGGGTGTGGTTTGTTTTGGTAAAAAGGGTAAATTGAGTCCAAGATATGTGGGCCCTTATAGGGTGATTAGTAGGACCGACAAGGTAGCTTATGAGTTGGAGTTTCCTAGTGACATGGACTTGGTTCATCCGGTCTTTCATATATCTATGTTGAGGAAATGTGTGGGTGATCCAAATGCTATTGTCCCATTGGATGTTGTGGGTCTTGTTGAAGACAACTTAACTTATGAAGAAGTTCCAATAAAGATCTTGGATATACAAGTGAAGAGGTTGAAGAACAAGGATGTGGCTTCCGTTAAGGTCCTTTGGAGGAATTAACAAGTCGAAAGTGCTACATGGGAGGCTGAAGCAGACATGCAAAAGCGATATCCCTATTTCTTCCATTCTACTCAAGTATAAGGTACTAATTCTAAGTCTTCTATGTGATTTCATGTCTCATGTATCAACTCTTTATGTCATTGCGTGCATTCATGTTTATGTTGACAAGTTCAAGGTGATTTTGACACTTATGTTGAGATTTTTGAAACGATGCTTAATTGAATTGATGCATTCTTGTTGGGGGTGATTTTTTCATGATTAATCTTCTTACATACATTTCTTTGACATTCGGGGACGAATGTTCCCAAGCGGGAGACATTAAAATGACCCCAAAAAGTGCCCAAAAAGGTATCCCGGAAGTGCCTGAAATTGTAATTTCCATATATCTCAAAATCCATGTGTGATACCAAAAATATGACTTCATATTCTTGATCAGGGGGCAAAATTGAGTGGGGAATGGGTCTAACCCCCATTTTAGAGTGATCGAATCACAATTTCAATTTTCCAAATATGCAATTTTCAGAGAGGGTTCGCGCCCCAGTGTTATTTTTTCCCAGTTTTTGTTACTCGGTCCAAGGCTTTTTGGTCTTGGGTATAAGTATTTCCATGCGTGAAAATACCTATACTTCGCCATATTTTACCTTAATATCATACAAAACATTCTCCAAATACTCTCTCAAACACTTAGAAAAATATTTCACCCAAAATTAAGGTGTTCCAAACTCATTCCAGATCTTAAGGATTCACTCAAGCTGCAAGTTCACATCTCAATCTGTATCAACGAATTCTCCAAAGTCAAGGTATGTGGGTTTCAACTATTGGGTCCTTTCACCCATGGTGCGCAAGCTTCCTTGTTACCTAAATTACATGTTTCTAAGTTGATTTTACTTATGGTTCTATTATGAATTTGACTAGGAACTATTTTGGGGTTTTGTTAAAGTGTGACTGTTTAAGCATGTTTTGACCTTTAAATCTTTGATCTATCTTGAGATTTGATGAGGGTTTTGATGTATATTGCATGAGGGTATTACCAAGTATTGGTGGGTGGTTTTACATTGAATTTACTTACATGATTTCACTCTTAAATTGTATGGTTTTACACTAGCATTACACATTCACCAAGTGTTTGATAAAATGTCTGGTTAATGTATCTTGAGTTGTTGAAGGCCTAATGCATGGCATATGAGTTAAGTGATTTTATGATGATAAAGGATGATATGTACGTGTTAATTTCATCAAAAGCAACTATAGTGTTGTGAGTTGACCATAGCCAATTGAGGGGTAATGCCTCAATACCTCGGATAGGAGTGGTAAGCCATTAACCAATTGAAGGGTTGATACCTCAATCACTTCCGCGGAGGGTGGTCATGTCCATCAACCAATTGAGGGGTTAATACCTCAATCACCTCGGATAGGGGTGGTAAGCCATCAACTAATTGAGGGGTTAATACCTCAATCACTTCCAATTAAGGGTGGTCATGTCCATCAACCAATTGAGGGGTTGATTCCTCAATCACTTCTAAGGGGTGGTCTACCTTAGATTCCAAGTAATAGGCAACCAATTGAGGGGTTGATTCCTCAATCACTTCTAAGGGGTGGTCTACCTTAGATTCCAAGTAATAGGTTTCTTGGTCTATGATTGTAATGACCCAGTAGATTATTTTAAAAACTAGTCCTCTTATATTTTTGAAATATCCTACTCGTTAATTTTAAATGGGTATTTTGGACTATTTGATATTTCGGTTGTTTAATTCATAGGTAAGTTTAAATAATTAAAATAATTGGTGGACAAAATTAGTTATAAGATAATATCCTATACTAGTTGTTCATTTCTATTAAATTGAATCAGTAAAGTCTATCACTTTAAAAGTACCTAGTTAAACTAGAAAAGAACAAGGAGACACCGACGACGTGAAGGTGACTCAATTTTCAGGTACATATCTTTAATTTCGTTTAGAGTGATGTCGTGTGCTTGTATGTGGGTTTGAGAAAAATAAGAATTTGGGTGGAAGATTGGTAATTTTTCTTGCGTTTTTGAGTTAGTGGTCAATAAATATTAAGGAATTAACTTCCTTTAAATTATGTTGCCTTATGGATTATTATAAGGGAAAAATATATATTTCTTGCTCTGTTAGTGGCCATAATTAAAGGATTGGGAGAGTGAATATTATAAGGGAGCATGTTGCATTGCAGTATATAGTTTAAAGTTTATATACATGTTAAAGGAGCGCATAACGAGGGTTGAGGCGCTACAATGTGCATCGTCCTCTTTCAGTTCATTCATACACATATTATATATATTTCTTTCTTTTATCTTTTGAAAATTAATATTAGTAATAGATAATTAGATATTAGATATATATTATTTCATAAATACCATTGAGGAATTAAGACCAAACCCTAGGCTTGAATTATTGGGAATTGACTATAGAATTAGATGAGTTTTGGGTCTAGATTAGGCATATCGTAATACAAGTGGCATTGGATTCCTTGTGACGTGTATGTTTCGTTCTTGATAGAGAATTATCATTTCGGGAGTTGAATTCAAGATTTGTCTATTCGGTAGAAGTGTTCGAGTGCGGTTCCGGCATTGAGGTAGGTTTGGCTATTTTTCTTGAGATTGAAATTGAGTTATTGAATAACCGTATATTGTAATCTATAGGATAAGATCATATCATGTGTTAAGTTAGAAATTCTTATTGTGATGCTAGAGTAGAGGGTTTTAATTGTCCATGTTGTTGCTTTGAGAACATGTGAATACTAAATTGAGAATATTATGAATATGAAATGTTGAGAACTTTGAGATTCATTGTGCCTATTGAGAGAAATATTGTTTCCATAATTGTGTCTTGATTGCATGCATTCTCATACTACATGTCATGATATTTGATAAATTGTGAATGGTGATTCTTATAATGAGTCCTTGACCACGAGACTTGGGTGGCAAGGTAGTTGATACATTAAGATTCTTATCATGAGTCCTTGACCATGAGCACTTGGGTGGTAAGGTAGTTGATATATTGTGATTGAGGTATATGACCTGCGAGGTCCCCATGGGTCCCCTTAGTCTATGGAGCCTTAGCTCGACGAGGGTATATACGATAGGCTGTACGACAGTCTTGATACCACCTTGCATTGCATTACATGACATAGCATATCATCTCATTATACTACTTGTGGTTGTTTTTGATTGGCTTATTTGAGAGTATATATTTACTTTATTTATGTCATTCTATATGAATTGACGGTACCGATACTGGACTGGATTTTCTGTTGTAGGTGGAAGCGTTCTTAGATTATTTCATAGTTTATTCAATTTTTTATTCCCAATCAGTTAAACCTACTGGGTACGTATTATTTGTACTCACCCCTACTTCTTTCCCCCGCAAATTCTCGTCAAGATTATCCACGTGGTAGCTGATTTACTCGTGCACTCTATTCATACCAGATCTAGTGGTGAGACTCAAGGCTTCGAATTTCCATTATATTCTATCTTAGTTATTCAGTCTTTAGTTTTATTCGAAGGTAGAGAGACACTTATTTCACTAGTTTTGTTATTAGATGCTCTTTATACTCGTGACACCAGGTTCTGGGATATGATTTTCATGTGCAGACCATTTATCTATTGGGTTTGCATTCTTTTAGTGTACTTTATTTCTGGGGTTGAAATTTAAGCAGTTCTTTAGTGAGGATCCCAGTTTGGGTTGTGAAAAGTTTGGTATCAAAGCTCTAGGTTCACCAGTCTTATGAGTAAAAGAGCAGGGTGTCTAGTAGAGTCTCACGGATTAGTATGTAAATGTCTGTATCTATCTTCTAGAGGCTACATGATGCTTATTAGGAGAGATCCTCTTTTCATTGATTCCTTTCGTGCGATTTTTCATATTCAAGCTTTGTACGCTTCTAATATATTGTTTCTGCGCAGATGGCTAGAACTAGAGCTAGAATTACAGAAAATGAGTCAGTCCCTGCTGTTCAACATCCCGCTATAGGGCAAGGTACAGTTCGTGGCAGAGTTAGAGCTCAAGGACAGGCAAGAGGAGCAGCACCAGCCCGAGGTGAGACCAAAGGGGTTTCACCTGAGCCTATTGTTGACCTAGTTTATGAGCACGAGGAGTAGCATGAGGACCCAGTTTAGCCTCCTGCAAACTTAGAGAGTACACCAGTATTACAGGAGCTATTGATTTAGTTGTTGGCGAGTTTGGAGAGTACCCCTACTACTAGTGATATTCTAGGTACCTCAGTTCCTGTTATACCTGCTGGTCCTTCACAGCTAGCTCCAGGACCTAGCATGGGATTTCAGACCCCGAGTCTATTTCTATACCTTCTGTTACCCCTCTAAGGTTTCTAGCCCCGCCTGTTTCTACTAGTGCTGCTATGTCCTTATCTGAGCAGAAGAGCTTTGAGAGATTTTTTTAGATTGGCTCCTCCCAAATTTGATGGTATAGCTGGGGATGGGGCATATGACTTCCTGACAGAGTGCCAGGATCAATTGTTTAATTTGGGTGTTCTGGAGGCCCACGGAGTAGATTACACATCATATCAGTTCACAAGCATGGCCAGAGAGTGGTGGAGGTCGGTTATGGCCCGAGGCCAGTTGATGCTCCAGTGATGGATTGGGGGCAGTTTACTGAGATCTTTCTTGATAGGTTTGTACCTTATAGCCTTCGTGATGGACGTCGTGATGAGTTCGATAGATTGGAGCAGGGTTCCATGACTGTGACCGAGTACGAGGCACGATTCCATTAGTTATCCCTCTATGCCATGTCCAGTATTACCACAGAGTTTGAGCGAATTCGCCAATTTGTGAAGGGGTTAGCAAGTTACCTTCAGGAGGCCACAACCTCTCTTGTGTTATCTGGTGGTTCCTTTCAGAGCATTTTTGACCATGCTAGGATGATAGAGGGCATCAGACAGGCACGGTATGGGGGTGGTAAAAGGCCATGCCATCATGGTCAGTTTGGTAGCTATGCACCCAGAGATAGAGATTCTCAGAGGCAGGGCGCTCAGGGTTATCAGGGGAGACTAGTTCATCCTGCCATTCCTAGTGCCGATAATACAGGAAGGTCCAGATCTATCAAGACCAGTTATGATGGTTCCTTTGGTTCAAAGGGTGCACAGGGGTTCTTCAAGTTACCTTTTGCAGAGTTTTGGGTCTAGAGGCTGTGTGTGATGTGTTTGACCACCAGGCCAAGGATTTTCCCAACCGTGCTCCTACTTTTTTTCCATCAGGGGCACAGACAACCTAGTCTACACCAGCCCCAGCAGCTAGAGGCGCTTCTCAGAGTGCGACGGGTAGCACTAGAGGTGCTAGAGGTGGAGCTCGAGGTGGTGCTCGTACTGGGACACAAGCTAGAGGTGAGTGTCAGGTATGTTATATCGTTCCAGGCCGTGCAGAGGCAGAGACATCGGATGCTGTGATTATAGGTATTATCCCAGTTTGCCATCATTCAACTTCAGTATTATTTGACCCTGAGGCCACCTATTCATATGTTTCCATTTATTTTGCTAATGACATTGATGGTGTGTGTAAGACTCTTGATGTACCTATTTCTGTTTCTACACCCGTGGTATACTTAGTGGTGGATCGGGTATACCGAGGGTGTATTATGGTATTCACGGGTAGGGATACTCAGGCCGATTTAATCCTTCTAGACATGCTTGACTTTGAAATTATTTTGGGTATGGATTGGTTGTTGCCTAATAATGCGATCCTTGATTGTTATGCTAAGACTGTGACCTTAGCGTATCCGGGTTTACCTCAGTTAGTATGGATAGGTGCTCCTAGTTCTTATCCTAGAGGGGTTATTTCTTATGTTCATGCTCGACGTATGCTGGAGCATCGGTGTTTATCTTATTTGTCTCATATATGTGATATTTCTAAGGAGTCATCTTCTTTAGAGAGAACGAGAGTGGTGAGGGAGTTCGTGGATGTGTTTCCCATAGACTTACCGGGTGTTCCTCCAGATCATGATATTGATTTTGCCATTGCTTTGGAGCCGGGCACTAAGCCCATATCCGTTTCTCCTTATCGAATGGCTCCAACAGAGTTGAAGGAATTGAAAGAGCAATTAGAGGATTTGTTGAAGAAGGGGTTTATTTGGCCTAGTGTGTCGCCTTGGGGTGCACCGATGTTGTTCGTAAAGAATAAGGATGGTACTATGAGAATGTGTGACATCTGATGTTCACGCTCCGATAAGAAAGCAGACCTTGTCAGCAATTAAACTAATCGAAGGTTAGGGTCGAATCCATAGGGAATACAGGGATTGACTACAAGACCTCACTACTAATTATTTCAAGCATCAATAACTAAAATCTCTAAATGAGGAGGGGGGGTTTGTGATTAAAAAAATAATAAAATTACGACTATACTACTACGCGGGAAAACACTCAATTTTAGGACAACTTGGGAATTGTGTTCCCCATGGTTCGTTGACTCTATTACCCTAGGTAACATAACCACAATTGAAGAGTAGCATGCAGGAAGGTAACTTAGGTTCTTCCAACCCTCTTGTGAAGGTGAAGGTCAAATGTCACCATGGCGCTTGGTCCGCAACCTTGGCATGCCAACTAACCGTTACCAATTGTCCCAGTCAACCTCCCCTTGGTTAGGTTCGGTTGATTAGACAAGAAGACATCGATCGAATCCTGTCATCTACTTTCCTTTTCCTATTCGTTACTAACTTGGTCAGGATCATGATAGTAGGCATGGTTGGGTGTTGGACACCACCAAACAACAATTATAATGAAGGAAAATGGACAATACATGTAATACCCCAATCATAGAAATGTAATAAACCTAGGTCATCTCAAGCCAACTACCCATGGTTCCCACAACCCCAAGTTGTGAGTGCTTAGCTACTCATGGCTAAAGCAAAACAAGCAAAAAATGCACATACAAGACATAAACGAGAGTTTTACCAACAACAATTAAAAAGTAGGCACCACAAGCTGCAAACCCACAAGCTTGATTGATCAACAATGAGTACAAGGCAAGATTTGCAATCGCCAAAATGGATTTTCCAAGAGAAAACAATAAACTATTCTAAAAAACTAAGAAAGGATTCAAAAGATGATTGTAAAATGTCTCCTGCTCGAACTCTTTTCTAAAACCCTAACTTAAACGATATATAGTATTTACAAAATAACCCTAGAGCTTATACAGAAAAGATAGCTAGCAGCTGATAAGTCTCGCAGGTTCGACTTGTAGGATGACTTACGAGTCGTAGTTAGGGTCTTGTATCAAGTTCTTGGCATCTTGGACTAAATCGGTACGACCTGTAGGTACGAGTCGTTGCTTGAGCTACGACTCGTATGTTCCTCTTATAGTCTTGGTCTTCAGTATTTGGTCCAACATTTTGGCTCTCTGATTCCTGCTATGAGTCCACCTATACGAGTTGTAGTGAAACTTACGACTCGTAGGATCTCCTCGTAGAGGTGACCTCCACTTAGCAGATTTCTGAATTTTGGGTCTTTGATTCTTGCTACAACACACCCTACGAATCGTAAGTGTACTCGTATGTCTTAAGTTTCAGCAAAATCTGCAACTTTTCTTCAAACTCATGCCAACCTAACTTTTTTGCAAGGAAAACATAAAAACCATAAAAAGTCGCATTAAAAACTCACAAAATCCCTTGTTTTAGGCATCAAATGTACTGTATTTTGACAGTATATCAACACCTTCAACTTAGAAATGTTGCTTGTCCTCAAACGATGACTCGATCTACGCAGACAAAAAGAAATACATAGCAGTTATACTAATGGCATATACAACAACTCCTATGATTCAGGTACCCAACTACTATTTTCAAAACAGGATTGCAAAGTTATTAAGCAAACAAGAACATAATGAGATACCTGGCAATCCAACAATGACATGGTAGGGAGCATCAACTATCCACAATTACTGGTATAGTCTTATGCTAATCAAGTAGTGCAAATGCCCTCACTGGAAAGAAGTCCCTCATACTCACTCAAAAGCATTTAGAACTCAGGGACTAAGGAAGCATTCTCACTCTCACAATTGAAATTCAATGCATACTAACTAACACCATAGGCTTGCCTCTATACTTATCTTCTGGCTTGGTGATAAAGTGGAGTTGGATCATTTTAGGACTTATAGGCTTGTAACATAGGTTCATGGTGCTTTGGTATAGTATTTTGGGCAAGTAGTAACGAAAAGCTATCGTTAGACCATGCTTACGAACACCTTTTGCTTTCATAATCCAATCCTTTTTAATTAATCCACCCTTATTCTCCTGTTTTGAACTTTTCTCGAGTGCTTTCTTTCTCTTTTTCTGTTGTACCTTGATTTCAAACTCCTTTTCGCTACTTTTTCTTAACTCAAGGCACTTTTCTTTTCTTTTTCTTCACTTAATTCATGTTTTTTCATTTCTTTCTTGATTTCCCAACTACCCACCTTATTATTATTACTTTACCACAAGAAGGGCCACCCTCAACTTAGGCTTTTAGCCTCAAGTGAAGTGTACAATATCTATGCCTCAAACCAGGGCCACCAACTGCTGCCACCCTCAACTTAGGCCTTTGGCCTCAATCAAGGTTCACATGTTCAAGGATAGAACAGGGCCAATATCAAGGTATTTCATCAAGCAAGGTTAAGTCAGCAAAGTGTCAAGAAAGAATGAATACATGAGAAACTAAAAAAATTGGAACAAGGGATTCACTCACTCATTTGGTGCGTCATTTACGCTAAAGGTGGTTTCACTCAAAGAACAAGGGCCTAAGATCCTTTCCATATCCACCATATCACCTAAACTAATCTTAGAGTAACAAGGCAAGTTCTGGTCCATACAGGATGCATGAATGCAGCAAAATAAGCTCACAACACACATGGCATTGCATCCACAATCAAGTATAGACTCACAGGTCAT
>JAPFFP010043423.1:0-13253 GCA_026153255.1 Solanum medicagineum | reverse complement strand
TAGTTATAGGTTGGTTCTCCCGAAGCCTTAACGGTAACGGGTGCCGGTCCGCCCTACGGGGACTTGGGGCGTGACACCACATGCCCTAGAAAAGCAGCCTTTTTTAACCAAAATTCACATTTTTCATATATAGCAAACAACCTCTCTTCTATCGAGATTTGCAACACCACCCTCAAGTGATTCGAATGCTCTTCCTAACTCGGGGAATAAATCAATATATCATCAATAAAGACCACCATAACACGTCAAGGTAGGGTTTAAAGACCTGATTCATAAGATCCATAAATATAGCCGGTGCATTAGTCAACCCAAAGGACATAACCACAAACTCAAAGTGCCCATACCTAGTCCAAAAAGCCATCTTGAGAATATCACACTCCTTCACCTTCACTTGGTGGTATCCGGACTGAAGATCAATCTTAGAAAAGTCACCAGCCCCTTGTTCTTTATCGTAAACCCATTAAGTTGCCGAAAATCAATGCACATTCTAAGAGAACTATTCTTTTTCTTTACAAACAACATCAATGCACCCCAAGGTGACTTATTAGGCCTTATGAAACTCTTCTCCAACAAACTTCTCAATTGCTCCTTCAACTCCTTCAATTCCGCCAGGGCCATACGGTAAGGGAGAATGGAGATGGGTTGAGTATCGGGAAGGAGGTTTATACCAAAGTTTATTTCCTTTTCAAGAGGAACACTAGAAAGCTCATCGGGAAAGACATCAAGAAACTCATTGACCACCGGAATCAACTCAGTAGTGTCACAACCCAAGCCTAGGGCATAGACATGACACGATGAATGGGAACCCGAAGGGACCCAAACAAGCCTCTTAGCATATCAATCAGACATCCTTGGTTGCGGAAGTAAAGTAAACAATAGCAAGATATGTATAAAATGGTTAGTGGGACTAAGAAAAGTCTTGAATACAAACAAAGCATACGACTCAAGCTCATAACACAATAACATTATAATATTCAACATACACCTCTAAACTTGGAATTGAGCAGGGCCAAGACACTTTTCGGGTCACCCTCATAATGTCAAATGTTCAACATAAAGAAGTATTGGAAATAACAAGAGAAAAGTAGATAGTGTCCTCGAACTTGAGGACTCACAAAGCTTGTCTTTGAAGTATCTCACTAGCCACGTAGAGGATGATCAAGAGGAGCTCCGGTTCCTATATGGTGATATCATTTAGGAATAAAGTATGAGTTAGTACGTTTGAGTGTACTAAATATATAGGATGCAATGCAACAAGACATAAGCTGATGTAGTCAAAGTACATAATCATAGTCAATAGACAGCATAATCTCAATATGGCATGCATGATCAATGCTTGAAAGAAAACATGCTTGCAAGTCATTCATCTTGCATAGGACATAATACATGTGTGGGAAGAGACCTCAACAGATAATGAATAAGACCAAGCGAGCTATAACTTGGAATCCCGATGGTTACCCCCCATCGGTTAAGAAGTGGTCTGCTTGCCAAGGTAAACCATACTTCACCTTAGGGGAGCCCATCCCAATTTCGGAGAAGTAAACCCCCTCCCCCCCCTTACAGGAACCCGTCCCATTTCGGAGTGGATTTCATGATAAAGTGTAGTAAATAGATCCACTAGTATAGCAAGGGAATAACATAATCCTATGTTGGCACATAGTTTGAGGAAAGGAGTATGGAGCCTTGAAGATAGTCCACACTGACATCCAATCCATCAATGCTAAGTCTAATCCCACAAAATACTTGAAATAATCATAACTTTAATAACTTGTAATAAACATGGAATCATGACACGAGCAGCTCTTAAACATACTTGACCTCTAATGGTGAGCCTAACTTGAAACATTAGAATAGATCATAATCATACATGAACAATTGCTTTAACATGAATGGCTCACAAGAGGTAAAATCTTGAAAATAGGCCTTAACTTAATACTTGCATAAATCACAGACAATTTCATAAATTCATAACATACTTGATAGCCCATATTCATCATGAAGTCACTTGACTTGTAAAAGATGTAAATAACTTGAGAATTCTTGACTCATTTCATCGAACACTTGGTGGGGACATATAAGTACATGTTCAAATCATGCAAAATGCAAGAGTATAGAACATGAAATAATGAAATCAATGCATCTTAAAGTCATGTAAATCAGCCCACCACCGTCACGGTAAAACCCCATCATGGGTAACTTGTAAACCATATCAAAACTTCATAATAGTTCATAGATTTCGTAGCTTGAATCATGTATAGTTTGAATAGACAAAGATCAATTCATCGTATAAATGTAAAATAGATATTCATGCATAATCAACATTTGACAAAACCCTAATATATTTCATACTCATATTTCATAATAATAGATGCCAATAAGTAATAGATCTTGAAATCATGCAATTTTCATAAAATAGGAAGGTTGGGCTCTATGGGTGAAAGGGCGCAATGGATGAAACCCACATACGTAAATTTGGAGATTCCTTGATGTAGACTTGAAGGAGACTTGAATCTTGAATAGAGTTCTTGAGATTCAGAATTAAGCTTGAGATATTTGAATTTGGGTGAAATATTTGGTTAAGTCTTGGAAAGGTTTTTGAGAGGGTCTTGGCTGATATAGAGTTGAAAAATGACTAAGTATAGGTGTTTTCACACATAAGTGGGCTTGGGGCTATGACCTCAAGGCACTTGGACTGAAATGAATAACCAAGGAAAGCAATACACTGGTCTGAGTCAGGTCCGCGATGTGGTCCATTGTGTAGGCAACTCCAACATTGATCCGCACCCTTTGCGCATCACGACCATGACACGGATGACTACTGGAAATTGAATTTTTGTGAAAATTATTTTTTTTTACGTGTCCTCTAAAATTTGAGTTATACCCATTTCCCACTCAATTTTACCCCCTGGTCAAGAATATGAAGTTGAATTTTCGATATCGTGCACAAATTTTGAGATATATGGAAATTTCAATTATGAGTATTTTCAAAGCACATTTTTGCGGCATTTCAATATCTTCCCCTTGGGAACATTCGTCCCCGAATGTCAAAGAAACGTACATGAGAGAAGTAATCATGAAGATTTCAGCCCGACTTGAATACAACAAAAGTATTTAAACATCATTCTCAAAAATTTCAACATGAATGTCAAAATCACCATAAACTTGTCAACATAAACATGGATGTATGCAAAATGACATTAGGACTGAAACTTAAGACTTGAAATCATACACGGGACTTAAATTAGTACCTTCGGCTTAAGTAAAATGGAAGAGATATAGATATCGTTTTCTCATGCCACGGCTTCCCATGTGTCACTTTTAACTTGTTGATTCCTCCAAAGGACCTTGATGGAAGCTATATCTTTGTTTCTCAATCTCTTCACTTGTCTATCCAAAATCTTCACCGGGACCTTCTCATAAGTCAAATTATCTTCTTCAACACCTACAACATCCAAGGGCACTATAGCACTTGGGTCACCCACACACTTTCTGAACATGGACACATGGAAAACCGAATGAACCATGTCCATCTCCATAGGCAACTCCAACTCATATGCAACCTCACCCACTATCCTCAAAACTTTATAAGGACCCACAAACCTTGGTCTAAACTACCCTTTCTTGCCAAATCGAACCACACCCTTCGTGGGTGAGACTTTCAAATAGACCTAACCACCAACCTTAAACTAAAGATCTCTTCTCTTCACATCGGAATAGGAGTTTTGCCTACTTTGGGCTGTTTTCAATGTCTCCCTAATCAACCTCACCTTCTCCAATGCTTCCATGACCAAATCCGAACCTATGAAAGCCATTTCCCCCACTTCAAACCACCCAATCGGGGATCTACAATGCGTACCATAAAGAGCTTCAAAGGGAGCCATACCGATGCTTGAGTGATAGCTATTGTTGTAAGCAAACTCAATGCGTGGAAGTTGTTCATCCCAACTACCCTTAAACTCCAAAACACAAGCTCTAAGCATATCCTCAAGGGTTTGGATAGTCCTCTTAGCTTGACCATCCATTTGAGGATGAAAAGCTGTGCTAAGCTTAACCTTTGTACCAAGACCTCTTTGGAAGGACCTCCAAAAGTGAGAAGTGAAATGAGCAACATGATCCAAAATGATAGACAAAGACACCCCATGCAATCTAACCAACTCATGAATGTACAATTTGGCATAGTCTTTGGCACCATAAGTAGTTTTGACTCATAAGAAGTGAGCCGATTTTGTCATTCTGTCCACTACAACCCTAATAGAGTCGAAATGTTTCCTAGTCTTAGGTAACCTAACCACAAAATCCATGTTGATTTCCTCCACTTCCAAGTAGGAACCTCTATATCTTGAGCTAGGACACCCGACCTTTGATGTTCGACTTTCACTTATTGGCAATTATGACATCCAGATATGAACTTGGCAATGTCTCTCTCATACCAACCCACCAATACACTTCCCTCAAGTCTCTATACATCTTTGTAGAACCAGGGTGAATAGAATAGGATGAATTATGGTCCTCCTTCAAGATCAATTCTTTCAAATCATCAACATTTGGCACATACACTCTACCTTGGTACCTAAGGGCACCATCTCCCCCTTCAGAGAAAACCTCCACTTTACCATCTCTCACCAAGGCCTTCAACTCTAGCAAGGCGGGGTCAAGATCTTGTTTTGCCTTTACCTCCTCAATCAAAGTAGATTTAGAACCATCAACAACCACCACACACCCATTAACAACTTCATCCAACCTAAACCCCAATCTAGCCAACCGGTGAACCTCTCTAGCAACTTCCTTGCTGCCATCATCAACATGAGCTAGACTACCCATAGACACCCTACTTAGAGCATCGGTCACAACATTAGCTTTGCCTGGGTGATAATGTACACTCATATCATAATATTTAAGGAGCTCTAACCACCTTCTTTGTCTCAAGTTAAGATCCTTTTAGGTGAATACATATTGGAGACTTTTGTGGTTGGTAAGCACATCAACATTAATCACATACAAGTAGTGACGCCAATTGTTCAAAGCAAATACCACGATCGCCAATTCCAGATCATAGGTAGGATAATTCTTCTCATGCACCTTAAGTTGTCTAGAGGCATGCACTATCACCTTACCAGCTTGCATCAAAACACACCCCAAACCAATTCTTAAGGCATCACAATAAACAACAAGTCCTTCCAACCCTTCCGGTAGAGCCAAGATAGGAGCTGAGACAAGCTTATCTTTTAAAGTTTAGGAACGGTTTTCACATTCATTGATCCACACAAATTTCACCTTCTTTTGTGTCAATTTAGTCATGGGAGAAGTAATAGAAGAGAAATCATTCACAACCTCTGGTAATAACCCGCCAAACCCAAGAAGCTTCTACTGTCCGATGGAGTCAAAGTTCTAGGCCAATTTCTAATCACCTCCATTTTCTTAGGATCCACCTTAATACCATCACCTGACACCACATGTCTCAAAAGTACAACCTCTTTCAACCAAAACTTATATTTCCCATATTTTGCATACAACCTCTCCTCTCTTAAGATTTGCAGCACCACCCTCAAGTGATCCACATGCTCCTCTTCACTATTGGAGTAAATCAAGATATCATCAAAACAAACCACCACAAATAAGTCGAGGTTTAAAGACCCTATTCATAAGATCCATAAATATAGCCGGTGCATTAGTCAACCCAAAAGACATAACCACAAACTCAAAGTGCCCATACCTAGTCCCAAAAGCCGTCTTGGGAATGTCACACTCCCTCACTTTCACTTGGTGATACCCGAACCGAAGATTAACCTTAGAAAAATGATTATCCCCTTGAAGTTGATCAAATAGGTCATCAATCTTTGGTAGAGGGCACTTGTTCTTTATAGTGACTCAATTAAGTTTCCGCTAGTCAATACACATTCTAAGCGAACTATCCTTCTTCTTTACAAATAGCACCGATGCACCCCAAGATGACTTACTAGGCCTTATAAAACTCTTTTCCGTTAAATCCGTCAATTACTTCTTCAATAACTTCAAGGAATAGAATTGGGTTGATTATCGAGAAGGAGCTCTATATCAAAATCTAATTCCCTTTTGGGACGAACACCAAGAAGTGCATCGGGAAAGACATCAAGAAACTCATTAACCACCGAAACCAACTCAATAGGAAGGACTTTGGACTCCATATCCCTAACCCTCACAAGATGACAAAGACAACCTTTAGAAATCAGCTTTTGGGCCTTAAGACAAGGAATGAATCTACCTTTGACCACCACATCATGACTTTCTCACTCAAGGACGAGCTCATTAGGGAATTGGAATTTAACCCTACGGGTTCTACAATCAATAGAAGCATAATATGCATGCAACCAATCCATCCAAAGAATGACATCAAAATCCACCATATCTAATTCAACAAAATCACAAGGAAAGATTTTATGCAAAATGAAAATGAGACAATTGCTATAGACTCTTTTAGCAACAATGGACTCACCAATAGGGGTAGACACTTCATAAGGTTCACACAAGAATTCGGGACTACATGAAGCTTTTTGACAACAAAACGAGTAATAAAAGAAAGAGTGGCACCTGGGTCTATCAATGCATACACATCAAAATCAAACCTTTATTGTACCAGTGACGACATCAGGAATCTCATTCACCCTTTGTCTCCCTTGAAGAGAATAGAATCTATTTTGCCTTAGTGTATCCCCTTGTTGGCCTGCTCTTCCCCTTTGACCCACATTTGCACCTTAGCCTTATGGACGACCATCTCCACCTTTGTTTTGTGCATGAGGACAATCAGTAAGTTTGTGAACCATCTCACCGCAACCAAAGCAAGCATTATAATTCCTCAAACATGGACCACTATGATTCTTTTCACACATTGGACATCTAGGCTTTACCATTCCTACATTACCACCTTGGAATCTTTGATTAGTCACCCTCTCATTGGAAACCTCTTGTTGGAAGCATTGGATGACCCTTGGCCTTGGAACTTATGGCCTTGAGGAAACCGGCCACCTTTAGAGCCTTGGAACGTACCTTCAAATCGAGCCCTCTTGTTCTCACCAACCCTTCACTTTCTAAGTTTTTCCCCCTCTAGTTGCTCGACATATATCATGAGCCGAGACAAATCCATGTCCCTTACTAGAATGGCGGTATGGCACTCCTCATTAACCAAGTTGGATACACCCGACACAAATTTGTTCATCCTACCTAGGCTCGGCAACCAATTGTGGAGCATACTTGGAGAGTTGGTTGAACTTGAGGGAATACTCCCTCACACTCAGAGACCCTTGCTTAGATTCATAAATTCCATCATCTTTTCCTCCCTTAGCTCAATAGGAAAGAACCAATTGAGAAATGCCGCTTTGAACTCCTCCCAAGGGATATCATCATCATTTCCCTTCTCTATCTTCCATTGAATGAATCATATTTGAGCCACCCCTTTGAGTTGGTAGGCTGCCAACTTCGCTTTTTCCTTCGAATTAACCCCCATAATGGACAGCACCTTATACACCTTATCAATGAATTCTTTGGGATCCTTATCCACCTTGGATCCATGAAACTCCGGTGGATCCATGGAGCATGAGGGGCTTGGGCCCCTTGGTTGATTTGGTTGGTCATAGCATAAGCCAACATTGCAATAACATCTAGGAATTCTTCTTGGCCTACCCCTTCTTCTTGAGGAGTTTGAGGAGCGGAAGGAGTCGGTTGCTCCTCGGGTGTACGGGCTCTTGTTCCTTTTGAAATCGGCATGATCTAGAATAGCAAAGAATATTTGTTAGGGAAAACCCTTACCTTAACCTTTATAGCACGACATAGATCATGAAGAAGGGAAACATTTCCTAAAACATCTCATAGCCTCTTACTCATAGTTGTGGTGTACTTCACAACCATGAACAAGACTCTAACCGATGTGGTGTGTTAGATTCCAAGGATAATTAACAACCTAGTACCCAGATGTCAAGTTTGTCACAACCCAAGCCTAGAGCCTAGACGTGACACGGCGAATGGGAACTCGAAAGGACCCAAACAACCCTCTTAGCATATCAATCACACATCTTTGGTCACAGAAGTAAATTAAACAATAGCAAGAGACATATAAATAGGAAGTGGGACTAAGGGAAGTCTTGAATATAAACAAAGCATAAGAGTCAAGCTCATAACACAATAACATCATAATATCCAACATACACCTCTAAACTTGGAATAGAGCGGGGCCCAAGACACTTTCCGGGCTCACCCTTATAATGTCTAATGTTCAACATAAAGAAGTCTTAGAAATAACAAGAGAAAAGTAGATAGTATCCTCGAACTTGAGGACTCACCAAGCTTGTCTTTGAAGTATCTCACTAGCCACGTAGAGGATGATCAATAGGAGCTCCGATTCCTTTATGGTGATATCATTTAGGCATAAAGTATGCATTAGTACATTTGAATGTACTAAGTATGTAGGATGCAATACAACAAGACATAAGGCGATGTAGTCAAAATGCATAATCATATTCAATAGATAGCATAATCTTAATATGGCATGCATGGCAATGCTTGAAGTAAAACATGCTTGTAAAACATTCATCTTGCATAGGACATAATACATGTGTGAGAAGAGACCTCAATCGACAAAGAATAAGACGAAGCGAGCTACAACTTGGAATCCCGATGATTACCCCTTATTAGTAAAGTGGTGGTCTACTTGCCAAGGTAAACCATACTTCACATTACGGGAGCCCGTCCCATTTTGGAGAAGTAACTCCCTTTATGGCAACCAGTCCCATTTCGGGGGTGAATTTCATGATAAAGTGCACTAAATGGATCCACTAGTATAGCAAAAGTATAATATAATCCTATGTTGGCACATATTTTGAGGAAAGAAGTATGGACCCTTGAAGATAGTCCACACCGACATCCAATCCATCTATGCTAAGTCTTATCCCACGAAATTCTTGAAATAACCATACTTTAATAACTTATAGTAAACACGGAATCATGACATGAGTAGCTCTTAAACATACTTGACCTCTAATGGTGAGCATAACTTTAATCATGAGAATAGATCATAATCATACATGAACCCTTGCTTTAATATGAATGGCTCACAAGAGGTAAAATCTTGAAAATAGGCCTTAACTTGATACTTGCATAAATCATAGAAAATTTCATGAATTCATAACATACTTGATAGCCAATATTCATCATGAAGTCACTTGACTTGTAAAACATGTAAATAAGTTGAGAATTCTTGACTTGACATTTCCTCATATACTTGGTGGGCATATATGAGTACATGTTCAAATCATGCAAAATGAAAGAGTATGGGTCATGAAATAATGAAATCAATGCATTTTAAAGTCATGTAAATCAGCCCACCAACATCACGGTAAAACCCCATCATTGGTAACTTGTAAACCATATCAAAACTTCACAATAGTTCATAGATTTCGTAGCTTGAATCATGTATAGTATGAATAGACAAAAATCAATTCATAATATAAACTTAAAATAGATATTCATGCATAATCAACAATATCTAACAAAACCCCAATATATTTTATACTCATATTTCATAATAATAGATGCCCATAAGTAATATATCTTGAAATCATGCAATTTTCATAAAATAGGAAGGTTGGGCTTCATGGGTGAAAGAACCCAATGGATGAAACCCACATACGTAAATTTTGGATTCCCTGATGTATACATGAAGGAGAGTTGAAGCTTGAATGGAGTTCTTGAGATTCGGAATTAAGCTTGAGACACTTGAATTTGGGTGAAATATTTTTTAAGACTTGGAGAGGTTATTAAGAGGGTCTTGGGTGATATAGAGTTGATAAATGGCTAAGTATAGGTGTTTTCATACATCAGTGGGCATGGGGCTATGACCCCAAGGCCCTTGGGCAAAAATGAAAAACCAAGGAAAATAATACACTAGTCTGCGTCAGGTGCGCAACGCGGACCTATCGCGCAGGCAACTCCAACACTGATCCATGCCCCTTGTGCATCGCGATCAGGGCGCAGATGGCTATGGGAAATCAAATTTTAATGAAAATTATTTTTCCCTACGGGTCCTCTAAAATCGAGGTTATACACATTTCCCACTCAATGTTTCCCCCGATCAAAATATGAAGTCAGATTTTGATATTGTTCACGTATTTTGAGATATATGAAAATTACGATTATGGGCATTTTCGAAGCAAATTTTTGGGGCATTTCAAGTAGGAAGGACTTTGGACTCAACATCCCTAACCCTAACAAGATGATAAAGGTAACCCTTAGAAATTAACATTTGGGCTTTAAGGCAAGAAATGAATCTATCCTTGACCACTACATCCCGACTTTCCCACTCAAGGACGGGCTCATTAGGGAATTGGAATTTAACCTCACATGTTCTACAATCAATGGAAGCATAATATGCATGTAACAAATCTATACCAAGAATGATATCAAAATCAACCATATCTAATTCAACAAAATAACAAGGCACTTTATGCAATACGAACATGGGACAATTTATATAGACTCTTTTAGCAACAATAGGCTCATAACAGGGGTTGATACTTCATAAGGTTCACACTAAAATTTGGAATTCACATGATGCTTTTTGGAAACAAAAGGAGTAATGAAACAAAGTAAAACGACCCCAAAAAGTGCCTGAAAATGTGCCTCGGAAGTGCCTAGAATAGTAATTTTCATATATCTCAAAATCTGTGCGTGATATTAAAAATTTAACTTCATATTCTTGATCAAGGGGTCAAATCAAGTGGGTAATGGGTTTAACCCCAATTTTTGAGCAACTATATCAAAATATAGAAATCGCAAAATGCGATTTCCAGAGAGTAATCCGCACCTCTGGCGTGACGCGCCAAGGGCGCGTTACTGTGTATTTTTGTGCACTGTTTTTCTATCTCGATCCAAGACTTTTGAGTCTTGGGCCTAAGTATTCCCATGCATGAAAATACCTATACTCTGCCATATTTCACCCTCATATCATTCAAGACATTCCCTAATACTCACACAAACACTTAGACTCATATTTCAGTCCTAATTTCAAGTCCCAAAACTCATCCAGATCATAAGGTTCCCATTCAAGCTTTAAGTCTCCATCTCCAACCTTCATCAAGTTATTCTCCAAAGTCAAGGTATATGGGTTTCTTTCAGGGGTTCCTTTCACCCATGATGCCCAAGCTTTCTTTTATCTAAAATTGCATGATTTAAAGTTTATTTGCTCATGGGTCTTACTTATTAAGAATTGCACACATGATTTAAAGTTGATTTACTCATGGGTCTTACTTATTAAGAATTTCACTGTACACTATGTTGGAGTTTCATGAAATTGTGATTGTTTTAGAATATTTTGAGCTATGAATCTAAGATCTATTGTGAGATTTGATAAAGGATTTTGATGTATATTGCTTTAGGTTGTTACCAAGTATCTATTGATAGTTTCACACTGAATTTCCTAGCATGATTCCACTCTTTAATTGCATGGTTTACACTAGCACTACACACCCGCTAAGTGTTTGATAAAATGTCCGATTAGTGTATTTTGAGCAATTGAAGGTCCAATGCATGTATTATGAGTTGAATGACTTTATAATGATGAAAGAAATGTATGTATATGATATTATCCTATATAGTGTTGGAAAGTGACCATACCTTACTCGGGGGGATTAAGAGCTCGGGTAACCATGTCGAGGGGTTTGTACCTTGATACTAATCGAGGGGTTTGTTCCTTGATACTAATCAAGGGGTTGTGCCTTGATAACTGAGTTGAGGTGTTAGTACCTCAATCACCAGGGTGGTAGGTTGCGATATCCACCAACCAATCAAGGGGTTCATACCTTGTTAATCGGGTTGAGGGATTAGTTCCTCAATCACCATGGGTGGTAGGGTGCGACAATCCACCAACTAACCAAAAGGGTTTGTACCTTGGTAGCCTAGGGGTTCTATAATGATGGTCCCTTCTTACACATATATTATATTCTATGTAAGCATATTTTACTTAAGCATTGATAGTACATGCCATATTTCTATTATGCTAGTTGTTGCTTACTATTATGCATTTTGATTATGATGCCTATCTCTTATTGAATTGCAGCCAACATACTTAGTAAGTTCAACTTACTAATGCATACTCTATGCCTACATGATGTTACCATGTTGGAACCAGAGGCCCACTTGATCATCCTACTCCACGTGGCTAGTACGATGTCTCTCAAACTAGTTGGTGAATCCTCCATTCAAGGGACAATGTTTATGCTCTTATGTTATGTATTACGACTCTCTTTCTTTATTGTATAATTTGACTATGAGGGTAAGTCCAGTAGCTTTTCTTGGCCCCCGCTAAGTTCTATGGTTAGAGGTTTTATTGGACATATGATGTACAATGTCACGAGCTTTGGTTCTCTCTTGACTCTTAATTTTTATAAAATGAAAGTCGTCCTTTAGCCCCGTTTATCCTTATTTTGCAATCTCTTATATTGCTTTTGCAACCATGGATATGTAATGATATGTTAAGAGGCTTGCTTGGGGTCCCTTTGGGTTCCCCATACACCGTGTCACGTCTAGGCCCTATGGTTGGGTCGTGACAAACTTGGTATCAGAGCACTAGATTGTTAATGGTCCTCGACATCCATCGTATCACGTCTATTAGAGTCTTATTAATGGGTGTGTTTTGCACCACAATTTTGTGTAAGAGGCTATGAGACATTTTAGGAAATGTTTCCATTCTTCATACTCTATGTCGTGCTATAGAAGTTAAGGTAAGGTTTTCCCCCAAAATAATTATTCTTTGCTATGCTATATCATGCCTAACACAAGAGGAAGAAGAGCCTGCATACCCAAGGAACAATTGGCTCATGGTGAGCTCTAGGATGCTCTCACTTTGTTGCACAAGTTGTGGCTAATCAAGCCAATCAAGGGGCCCAAGCCCCTCATGCTCCTACACTGGCCTCTCAGGTAAGAGACTTCATGAGGATGAATACCCCGGAATTCTATGGGTCAAAGGTGGATGAGGACCCTTAAGAGTTCATTGATGAGTTCTACAAGGTTTTGGCTATTATTGTTGTTAGATCAGAAGAGAAGGCAGAGTTGGCGGCTTACCAACTCAAGGCGGTGGCATAAATATGGTACAATTAATGGAAGGAGGAGAAGGGAATCAACAATATGGTGCTTTGGAGGAGTTCATGGCCGTTTCTAAATCAGTTCTTCCCTCTTGAACTTATGGAGGCCAAGATGAAGGAATTTATGAATTTGAGACAAGGGTCTAT
>JAPFFP010043422.1:0-13253 GCA_026153255.1 Solanum medicagineum | reverse complement strand
GAAGAAGAGGAGTGGAAAGTCCAAGAGGGCTTAGTTTGAGGATTATCGGTTCTAAAAAGGTATTGAGTTTCGAGGCCAAAGGTCCTCTAGTACTCCAAACAAGAGGCTTGCTGTGGAAGCAATGGATTGACCAAGGTTCCAAGGTGGCAATGGTGCAATGCGTTTTCCAAAATACCCAAAATGTGAAAACCATCATCATGGCAAATGCTTAAAGAATTCAAGTGCATGTTATAGGTGTGGGAGGGTAGGCCACAAGCTTCTTGATTGCCCGTACATCCGGAACAAGGTCAAGGAGGGTCATCATCAAGGTCAATGTGGTCATGTGAATCAAGAGGCCCAAGACGTAATCGTTCTATGCTTTTCAAAGGAGGCAAGGGGTAGATGAGGTTCTGAATGTTGCTACCAGTATATTGAAGTTTCTTTTTGTTGCTAGTGGGCTTCATGTGTTCTTTGGATTGTTATGTGGACTTTTTAGTATCTATTCCATTGGTGAGTCTGTTGTTGCTAGAAAAGTCTATGAAAATTGTTCCGTGATCATGTTGCATTTAGGTCTTGACTTATGGTTTTGTTGGATTAGATGTGGTGGATTTTGATGTTACTCTTGGGATGGATTGATTACATGCATATTGTGTCTCCATTGGTTGAAGAATCTATAGGGTGAAATTCCAATTCCAAATTAAACCCGTCTTTGAGTGGTAGTGAAGGGGTAAGTCCATTTCTTGTCTTAAGGTACAATTGGTCTTTAAGGGTTGCCTTTATCATCTTGCAAGAGTTGGGGGTGTTGAACCTAAGTTATTTCTATTGAGTCGATTCTGGTGGTCAATGAGTCCTTGATGTCCTTTCCAATATTTTGAATTTTGGGTGTTGTCTCTTTGTTTGGATTATGCACCAGTTATGGCTATAGGTCTTATGAATAGGGTCTTTAATCCCTACCTTTTTATGTTGTGGTAGTTCTTGGTAATGATGTGTCGGGCTATTTTCGGAAGTGAGGAAGAGTTTGTGAATCGTTTGAGGGTGATGTTGTGATTTTTGAAGGTAGTGAGGTCGGATGTA
This sequence comes from Solanum medicagineum, assembly GCA_026153255.1. Lineage (NCBI taxonomy): Eukaryota > Viridiplantae > Streptophyta > Magnoliopsida > Solanales > Solanaceae > Solanum > Solanum medicagineum. The sequence continues at coordinate 12,200 of JAPFFP010043422.1, read as the reverse complement.
GTGAGAAGGGTCGTGTAGTAGCTTTGATAGTTTTGAATCTTCTTTGGTTGAAACCGCCTAGTTAAGCAAGGCCTTGATCCCCATCTTGATAGAGTTAGAGGTCTTCGTGAGGGATGGTAAGGTGGAGGTTTTCTCCCAAGTGGGAGATGGTGTCTTTAGATACTAAGGTAGGATATAGGTGTTTGTGTTGATGGTTTGGTTCACTTAGAAGCCCCACCCATGAATAATGTGGTCCGGATGGCAAGAAAGGGAATTGGGCTTATGGTTTGTGGGTTCTTATAGAGTGTTGAGGAAGATTGGTGAGGTTGCATGTGAATGGGAATTGCCTAGGGATATGTATATGGTTCGTCCGATTTTTCACGCTTCTAGGTTAAGGGGATGTGTTGGTGACTCTAGTGCTATAGAACTCTTTGGAGTATGTGTGTTGTGCAGAATAAGTTGGCTTAGGAGAAGGTCCCGGTGGGAATGGAAAGGTAGATTGATAAGGAGGTAGAGTTCGTCGAGGCCCTTTTTGGAATAATCGTCTAGTCGGTAGTGTCTTTGGGGGAGCTGGAGCGAGCATGGAAAAGCAATATTTGTACCTCTTTCACTCTATTCAAGTCCAAGATAGCAACTGATACCTTTATGTGATTTCAAGTCTTAAGTTCAGCCCTAATCTCATTGCGTGCATTCATGTTTACGTTGACAAGTTCATGATGATTTTACACTTATGTTGAGACTTTTGAAATGATGTTTAAGTTCATTATTGCATCCTTATATGGGTTGAAATTGTCATATTTATGTCTCTCAAGTACGTTTGTTTGACATTCGGGGATGAATGTTCCCAAGGGGGAGACATTGAAACGAGCCCAAAAAGTGCCCGAAAATGTGTCTCGGAAGTACCTGGAATCATAATTTCAATACATCTCAAAATCCATGCGTTGTTTAGGGAGTCAAATTGAGTGGTAAAAGGGTCTATCCCCAATTTCGGAGTGAATAATTCACAATTTCAAATTTCAAAGTGTCAATTTCCAGTGAGTGGTGCGCGACATTAGCACGATGCGCCATTATGTTATTTTGGTGCCAGTTTTCAAGTTCCGTCCAAGACTCTTAAGTGTTGGGCCTAAGCCTTCCCATGCGTGAAAATACCTATATTTGGACTTATTTCACCCTCATATCATTCAAGACATTCACAAATACTCTCCCAAACACTTAGACAATATTTCATCTCCAAATTCCAAGTATCAAAACTCATCCGGATCCCAAGGTTCCCATTCAAGCTTCAAGTCTTCATCTACAATATTTTTCAAGGTTTCTCCAAAGTCAATGTGTCTGAGTTTATTTCATGGGTTCCTTTCACCCATGATAGCCAAGCTCTCTTTTACCTAAAATTGCATGATTTAAAGTTGATTTACTCATGGGTCTCATCTATTATGAATTTCACTGCACACTATGTTGGGGTTTCATAAAAGTATGATTGTTTTAGCATGTTTTGAGCTATGAGTCTAAGGTCTATTGTGAGATTTGATGAAAGGATTTGATGTGTTTTTCTTGATGGTGTTACCAAGTATCTATTGATGGTTTTACGATGAATTTTCTTGCATGATTTCACTCTTGAATTGCATGATTTTACACTAGCATTACACACCCGCCTAGGGTTTGATAAAATGTTCGGGTTATGATTTCTTGAGTAGTTAAAGGTCCAATGTATGTCTTATGAGTTTAATGTCTATATGATGATAAAAGGAATATGTATATATGTGTGATTAAATCATGTAAAGCACCTATGGTATTGCAAGTGAAGCGTAGGGCTCTCATGTTGTTATGTTCTTGGAAATTGTTAATGAGTTATTGAGTCCTTATGCTAATGTTTATGCTCTTGTGAATTATGAAGCCTACTAGAAGGGGTTATGAACTATTTTATATGCTTTACCCTCTAGTACAAGACCAATTTCTACATGTAGGGGCTATGAACTATGTTGTACACCTTACCCTAATGTACGATTCAGTGCTACACACCTACTCATATCTACATGTAGGGGTTATGAACTATATTGTACTCCTTGCCCTCGTGTATGATCTGGGGTTATGCAAGGTACTCACGTGGAGGGGTTATGACCTATCCTACCTTCCACCCACAGGTGCTATTCACTTACTCGTATCTATATGTAGGGAGTTATGAACTATGTCGTACTCCTTACCATCGTGTATGATTTGAGGTTATGCAATGTACTCATATTAAGGGGTTACAAACTATGTGATATGCCTCACCCTCATATGTGATGTAAGGCTATGTATTATCTCATGCTCACGTGTAGGGGTTATGACCTTTTATCCTCATGTGCTATTCATTATCTCATGTACTACCCATTACCTACTAGAAGGGGTTACGACTCCTGCTATAAAGGGGTTATGATTCCTGCTATATCCCTTACCCTCTAGTACAAGGTATTTGGATGATCTAAACATGTCATCTTATTGGGTTAAACAAGCTATATAAGTATGATTATTTTTCAAGCATGTTTTACTTCAATCATTATTCATGCAGCCATGTTGATAATATACTATCTTTTGCTACGATTATGCATTTTCATTATATTGCTTTTCTCTTGTTGCATTGCATCTGACATACTTAGTATATTTGAATGTATTAACGCATATTCTATGCCTACATGATGTCACCATATAGGAACCGGAGCCCCACTTGAGCATTTCTATCCACGCGGCTAGTACGATTCACTCAAGCTTGTTGGTGAGTCCACCATTCCGAGGACGTTTCTTATGATTTCTTGCTATATTCTAAGACTATATTTCTTTTATGTATACATTGACTATGAGGGTGAGCCCGGTTGCTTGTCTTGTCCTCCGCTCTTATCTATGAAGTAAAGGTGTTGTTGGACACGTCATGTGTAATGTTATAAGCATTGACTCTCTCTCTCTCTCTCTCTCTCTCTCTCTCTCGACTTTTGTTGTCATGATATGAATGATATCCCTTAGCCCCAGTTATCCCTACTTCTACTTTTTGTTGCTATTTTATTGCTTTCGCGACCAAGGATGTATAATGATGTACTTAGAGACTTGCTTGGGGTCCCTTCGGGTTACCCTTGCGCCATGTCACGTCTAGGCCCTAGGTTTGGGTCGTGACAATACTCATACTCCGGATTGTTGACTAGTTGGATTAGGATCACTTTAGGACTTGATAGGCTTTGGTATGACATTTTGGGCAAGTAGTGACTAAAGGCCAACCTTGAACCACATTTTCCTACATTTTTACCTTAACAACTCATCCATTTTCATTGTTTCCTCCCTTATTCTTCATCTTCAAGCTTTTTCGGGTGCTTTCTTTTTCTTTTTCAACTATGCCTCATTTTTAACTCATCTTTCTATTCTTTTCATTTCAAGGCACCTTTCTTTCTTTTTCTCTCATCCGGCACATGATTTTCTTTTCCTTCTTTCTTTCCCTATTAGTCACCTTATGTTTGTTACTTTGCAACAACACAAGCCACCCTCAACTTAGCTTTTATCCTGAGATAAAGTACACAATATCCATTCCCTAAACCAGGGCCAACTTTGGTAGCCACCCTCAACATAGGCTCTTTGCCTCTATCAAGGTTCACATGTTCAATGATAGACCAGGGCCAATGTCAAGGTATCGAACAAAACAAGGCTAGGCTAGCTAGGTGTTAAGAAAGAACAAGTACATATAAAGCTCAAACATTCGGAACAAGGGAAAACTACTACATTTGGTAGGTCATTTAGGCAAAAGTGGACTATCTTAAAGAACAAAAAGATACTTTCCTAATCAACCATGATCTCCAATCCAATCTCAGAGTAACAAGGCAAGTTCTGAATCAATATTCAATGCAAGAATATGACAAAATTAGCTCATACAACACACATGGCGTTGCATACACAATTAACATAGACTCATAGGTCATGCTTCAAGCATCAAAGTGCCCTCTCTTTATCAGAACAAACATTGCCGGAAAATCACATGCAAGATTGCAATGGTAACAAGAATCTCAAAAAATTTTGAGGGTACCCATTTTTGAAAAACATTCATAAACCATTCAAGATTATATACATGACAAAATAATAATTACTACATATTTACAAATTATCTACAACACCTAATCATGCCGGTTCAACAGAAAGTAAACTCATCCACAAGAAAAAAGAAACATAGGAAGAAAACCTTGGGATAAAAAATAGGATAGTTATGGACTAAAGGCTACTAAGACTTCACCTTCGTCCATAACTTCCCATACCCCACCAAAAAGATGATACTTTGTCCTCAAAGTATATGTAAAAATAGCTAAGGAAACAAGGGGTATACCTTGAGTTGCCTCCCAAGTAGCGCCTTATTTAGTGTCGCGGCTTGATTTTGTCATCATGCATCATTGGAAATCCTCAATGTCCCACACTTCACTCTTGAACTCATCCGGGTGTTTCATTGATTGGAGGATGTCAAAAACTACCTCTGCATCATTGACCCTAAATCGAAGTTGACCAGAATCCATATCCACCAAGGCTCTCCCAGTGGCCAGAAATGGTCTTTCCAATATAATGGGCACCTCAAAGTCAACCTCACAATCAAGGATTACGAAGTTTGCGAGAAAGATGAATTTATCGACTTTTACAAGCACATCAAAAAGTATTCTTTCCGGCTTCTTTGTAGTTCTATCGGCCATAAGTAACCGCATTTTTGTAGGAGTAGGAGTACCAAGACCAAGCTTTTTGAAAATGGAAAGAGACATCAAATTAATACTTGCTCCTAAGTCACAAAATGCCCTTGTGAAATCTACATCACCAATGGTGCAAGGAATGGTGAATTAACTGGGATCTTCCCTATTTTGGGCTAGGCATTTGGTCATGATAGCACTATATTCTTAGAGCTCTTGGCTCAATGTGCGCTTCTTTGTTACCAAATCCTTCATGTACTTGGCATACCTGGGCTTCTTCTCCAATGCTTCTGGGAGGGGAATGTTGTTGGACAATTGGCTTAGCATCGAAAGAAAGTGTTTGAATTGCCATCCTCTTCTCTTTTCTGGAGCCTTTGAGGGAAGGGAGGAGGAGGTTTTGGGATCACATCACCGTTTTCTTGCTCTTTCACCTCTTCACTTTGCATCCCATTATTTTCCAATCATTCTTCATCCACATCAACCCACAACCTTGTTATCAACACCCTTCTCATAAGCCTTCTCATAAACCACCGGCATTGGGAGATCTATAGTGCTCTTCCCACTTCTTGTCATGACTGCCATGCAGTGCCCATCATTCTTTGGATTCTGAATCATGTTAATTGGTAAAGTATCCTTTTGACGTTGGTTTAATTGAGAAGAAACTTGACCGAACTGTTGCTCCAATTTTTTGATTACCACCGAGTGAGACTCTATCTTTTGATTTATGCTCGAAATATCAGATCTGATCTCTTTGAAAGTCTTATCTTGATGGTCGAATCTCTTCAACAACTTGTCAAACATTTCTTCAATCCTAGATTTACTAGATTCGGCATCATTATTGTGGGGAGGCACATAGGGACCTTTTCTACAACCATCTCTTCGCCCCACTCGGCCGATAGTGCTATTTCTCTTTCATAACACCCACCACGGTTATCTCTATACATTCCCTCTCGATTGTAGTTCTGACCTTGATTCCCAGAACTTTGCCTCCAATAGTCTGAGTTGGACCCTTGGAAATTTTTCTGGAAACACGTCACTTGGTTACTCACAAAACAAGTGTCTTCATCAAAGAATGGTTATTCATACATGGGAGCCTTAGGAGGTTGGTGAGATACCGCATGAACACTTGCTTGGTTTTGCTTCATTACCAAGTCCATACTTGTACGAAGTTGAGCAAGTTGTTGCATGATCTCTTCATTGACCTTAGCATGCTCATTGCTGATGTTCACTGCACAAGTAGTTTTGGTTGAACCTCTCTATCTTTGACCGCATGCTCGGTTCGTTTTAACCACTTGCTCCATTCTTTCTGTAATTTGTGCAAAAGGTTGATCTAGAAACATACCACCCATAAAAGTATCTACACATGGATGAATATTTTCATCAAGGGCTCGGTAGAATATTTCAACTAAAGCATCATCAATAATTTTATGATCGGGAACCATGCTCAAACACTTGGTGAACCTTTTCCCAAGTTCTGCTTATCGAATCACCCAGTAATTGCTCGAAGTTGTTAATTTGATCTTTGAGCTTGGGCTTTTTAGACCTCAAAAAATACCTCTCTAAGAAGGGTCTTTATAGCTTGGCCTAACTAGTGATCGAACTTTGAGGTAGTTCGGATAACCATATAGTCGCATTTCCTATCAGAGATAATGGGAAAACTATCAAATCAACTGAATCCATTGACAAATTTGTGTACCCATCATACTTTTGCAGACAAATGCCACATTTTGGAGATGACTGTGTGGATCCTCCAAAGGTAGCCCAGTGAACAAACCACGATTTTGAAGCATTTGCAATAGACCACTTGAAACTGTGAATTTGATTCGGCTGGTAGCGGTGGCAACACTGTCGCTCCCGTGACATCCTTAGCCATAGGGTTCAACCTATATTGATTCCAACCATATAGATTGTCGTTGAAATCCCTATGGTGTGGCCTATACTCTCTTTGAGGTGGGTTTTCATCTCTACCCACATCTTCATCATATTGACCAATAGCTTCATCAATCGTGATATACTCATTTTCTTGGGCCATTTTTCTTGCAATTCGGTGGATCTCCAAATTAATTGGAGCTAAGGGATTGCCTTGGCTCCTTGTGTTGGGCATACAAACCTAGTATACCCTGCAAATACGACCAAACAACAAAAACAAAAACAAAAGTAAAATACACAAGAATCTAGTAATCAATATTTGAACTAACTGCTAGTGAAATAAACAAAGAACCTAGTCGTATTCCCCGCAACAACGCCATAAATTTTGATGTTCATGTTCCAACAATAAACTGATCGCAGTCAAGTATAAACCTAACCAGAGGCTAGGGCCGAATCCATAGGGTATACGGGGTTGATGATATTGAATCACTAATAATTATTTCAAGTATCACTTGGCTAGATTCTCTAGAATGGGGGGGGGGGGTTTGCGACTTGAAGTGAAGAAAACTAAAAATACTATACTACTGGTGTGAGAAGACAATGAATTTGAGGGACAACTTGGGAATTGTGTTCCCCGTGATTTATTAACTCAAATACCCTGGATAACATAACCCTAATTGAGACATTGCATGCAGGATGTCAATATAGGTTCTTCTAGCCCTCTTGTGAAGGTGAAGGTCAAATTCACCATGGCTCTTGGTCGGCAACCATGGTGTGCCAACCAACCATTACCCATTGTCCCAGTCATCCTCCCCTTGGTCAGATTATGTTGATTAGATGAGAAAACATTGATCGAATCCTGTCATCCACTTTCTTTTTCCTATTCATCACTACCATGCTCGGGATCATGATAGTAGGCAGGTTTGGTGTTGGATACCACCAAAAAACATTCAAAAATGAAAGGAATTAGGCAATACATGAAAATACCCAATCAAAAAAATGCACAAAATCTGGGTTATTTCCATTCAACTCTTCATGGTTCCCACAAAGCCAAGTTGTGGGTGCTTAGCTACTCATGGCTAAGGCAAAATCACAAACAATGAATACAAGTGACATAGTAGAGAGATTACCCAAGAATATGAAGAACAACTCCACTTTGATATTAAAACCATAAGCTTGAAATATTGGAGTTTGAGTACAAGTGATTTCAAAACCCCCAAATTGGGTCTTCAAAATTAAAAACTAAAATCTACTCTAAACCTTAAGAAAATACTCTCTAAGAGTAATCAAGATGATGAAATTTGTGTAACTGTCAAGTCTCTCTTTCTCAAGAACCCTATCATTAGCTATTTATACTATTTACAAAAAAACCCTAAAAATAAAATAGAAAATATAACTGGCAGCAGGTATGGCTCGCAGGTAAGACTCAGAATTGGGCTTTCTTAGTCAGAACTTTAAATTTTGAACTTGACTGCTACGAACCATTTATACGAGTCATGGTCTGATCTACAAATCATAGTGTCTTCTCATAGTCTTTAGTTGCAGTTCTTGGTACAAATTTTGGCAAAACTATTTTTGGCTATGAGGCCCCCTCCTACGAATCATAGTGAGACTTATGACTCATACGTTAGCCTCGTATAGCTGACCTTCACTTTACAAATTTCTTATTTTTGAAAATTTTTTCTGGCTATGATGGCACACTACGACTTGTAGCTTGGGCTACGACTCGTAGAGTGGTTCGTATATCCTGAACTTCATCAAAATCTGTAAATTTTCTCTTAAAATCATGTCAACCTATATTTTATGTGATAACAACACAAAAACACATAAAAATCATAAAAATTTGCATTAAGAACATGCAAAATCCTTTGTTTTGGGCATCAGATATGTTGTAATTTGACAGCATATCAATTAGCACCAATGGATTAGGGGCATTAGGGCTATCTACAAGGGTCCTCTTTGAACTTTGTGCCAGCATAGGTATATGTATATGGTATTCCTTACTGAAATGGAAGGCCCGTAAGGTACGGTTACAACATTGATATGATATGATAAAATTGTGAAAATTCTATCCAAAATGGGAGACCCGTAAGGAAGGTTACTTCTCCGAGGATTGTATGGAGAAGTGTGGTTTATCTTTAGCAATTAGACAACATCTTTTCTGGTGTTAGGATAACGTCGGGATTCTAAATAATAGCTCTCTTGGTCCTTTATATCAGTTGAGGTCTCATTCCTTCTTATATAAGCATTTTGCATTTCATGCATCATGAATTTCATGGCATATTGTTATACTACTCTTGTTTGGATATATACTTCTTCTATATTACGTGCCCTTATTATCTAACATTGGATGCAAGTTTAATAAGTCATATGCATTGTATGCCCGCATACTTAGTACATTCAAATATGCTAACACATACTTTTACCTACATAATCTAACCATGTAGGGACTGGAGACTATCGTCATTCACCGTTTGAAGGCTAGATCGGATTTAAGACATTTGTTGTGGTGAGTCCTATCTCCCAAGGAGAAGCCACCACTCCTCCACCTATGTTGCTTTCGTTTATATTATTTACTTTGAGGGTGAGCCCGGGACATGTCTTGGTCCCTATCCTATCTTATGACTAGAGGCATTATTGGAAATCTTGTAGACTCTTGTCGAATTTATATGTTGTGTGTTGTATTTGGAGCCTATGATTATGGTTATCTATTGGATATGACTATTATGGATTTCTTATGAGAATTGTGATAAGTATGTATGTTTTGATTAGGAAATGTGGAAAATCCTAAGTCCCATATTGCCTTCATAGAATGGTCATACTTACCCGCCCTTTAGTTCTTATGTACTATTACTATGTGAATCTATGTTATTCCCTATCTCTATGACATCCCCATAGAGTGATTCCTACTTTCCCTTCCCTTAGAACTATGTGTTTACTATTTGTATACACTTTCATACCTATGATGTGAATATGGATACTTTGAGGCTTGTTGGAGACTCTCGAGTTCCCATTTGCCATGTCACTCGTAGACCCTAGGTCCTAGTCGTGATAACCTTGGTCCAGTTGGTAACACTAGGTAGCTTCTAATGTTGGCTATTACTAGAAAATATGCAAAACGAAAAGAACTAATTAATACATGCATGCATACTTTTCAAGAATTATGAATTATCCAATTTTATCCTGTTAGTTCTTCATGGTTCCCACAATAATAGTTGTGGATTAAGCTACTCATGATTTGTATAGATGCTAGACTTGTGAACTTGAATAACATAACATAATAGAGCACTTACATAATTGAATTAAGCACAAGAAAATTCAAGCTTCAATGAGAATCACAAGATTGTAATTAGAAGATGAAATCAAAGTGTACAAGTGTTTCTCAACCACTCTAATGTTTTTTTCTACTATTTCTCACACTCAACTCACTAACTCTGCTAACTCTCTGAACTCCTTAAGAAAAATAACCTAAAAATCTATTTATAATATTCAAAATACAAATCCAAAATAAAATAGGATAACTGGGTCGGCATGCTTCACGAGATGCACTACGGGTCATATAGTGATTTACGGCCCGTAGTCAGGCTTTCGTACTTTCTTGCTGAAAATCTGGACTTGACCACTACGACACCCCTCTATGGACAGTAAAAGGTTCAACTACGCGTAGGGAGTGTCATCTGATGAAATTTCAGAAAGTCCTCTTTCTATGATCCTCAGGGTACTAGACCTGGTCTACGACTCGTAAAGTGTTCCACGATTCGTCTGCATGTTCATAGACCAAACTTAAGAAATCTACCCTTCATTAGAATAACACATGAAACCTGTTTTATGGCCCGTAAAATACTCTACGGCCTGTAAAAGGTCTCGTGTATCCTCAAAATCATCAACTTCTGCATATTCCCAAAATTAATGCCAACCCTGAAATCCTATAAAACAAACACAAAAACATATCAAACCTACTAACATCATTTTAACAACACACAAAATTCTAAGTTTTAAGCATCAAAAGTGTTGTATTTTGATAGCACATCAACATCCTCAACTTAAAATTATTGCTTTTCCTCAAGCAATAGACTCAATATATATAAGCAGTACAGTAACACATAGACCTCAACCTAATGACATAATCTTATTAGATAGCTATCTAACATAATTAGATAGCTATCTAACAAACAAATACAGACTAATGCATAAGACAATGCAACTATGACAAGGGAGGTACTATCAACTAGTCACAATCACTGGATAAGCCTAATGTTAACAATGTAATGCAAGTGCTCTGACAGAAAGAAGTCTCATATCTCACTCTTAATGATGTTTCAATGTATAACCTCGGGACTATGCAAGATCACTCAGTCTCACAAAAGATATTCATGTATTATGCCCAATACCATATGCTTGCCCCTATACTCACAACTAAGACCTTTGATTGCTTGGACTAGGATCTCTTTAGCACTTTATAGGCATGTAACATAAGCTCAGAGGGCTTTGGTATGATATTTTGGGACATAGTGTATAAAGGCCCTCTTAGACACTACATTTGTTATACTCTTACCCTACCAATACTGTTACTTTTCATGCCATTATGCCTTTTCTCCTATGTCAAGCTCTTCTGGGTGGTTTCTTTTAATTTTTCAACTTCTTGTCTTGTTTTTACACTTCATTTTTCTTTTTAGCTCATAACTAAAGCATCACTTATTTTTCTTGCACCCAATACATAATTTTTCTGCTTTTCCATGCATTACTAACTTTCACCCTCATTTTGTGTTTTACCCTTACACTAGCCACCCTCAACTTAGGCTTTTAGCCTGACTTGAGATGTATATTATCCAACCTCGGAACCAGCTCCACTTTTGGTAGCCACCCTCAACTTAGGCTTTTTGCCTCAGTCAAGATGCACAATGTTTAAGGAAGGACCAGGGCCAATTTCAGGATTTTACAACTAATAAGGCTAGGTCATTTAGGCTTTTACAAAGAGGAGGTACATGTCAGGAACAAACATTAGGATCAAGGGATATTCTACACATTTGGTTGGTTATTTAGGCTAAGTGGACTGTTATGAACAATGGCCTAAGATCCTTTCTTAACCAGCTAACCAAAAGTCCAAATCAGAGTAATAGGGAAAGTTCTGAATTGAAACACAGTACATAAAAATTTAGCAAATTAAGCTCACACTCATATGGTACTGATTACACTATCAACAATGACTCTTAGATTATTTCTTTATCTCAATTTATCCTTACTTATTAGAATAAGCATTATCAATGCAATTAAACATGCATGGTTGCTATCTAGACTAACTAATGAAAAATTTGATAGGTATCATTTTTCATAAAAAGCACAAAAACATACATATGCCACAGATAATAGTACTATATACTACAAGTACTACCTAAACATCCTAAACATGCCGGTTCAACAAAAAATAAATATACATGGGGAAAAAGAACATAGGCAAGAAAACCCTAAGATTCAAAAATTCGGGTAGGACCTGTGGTACTCAAACTTCACTGAAGCCTATAACTACCCAGACACCATCAAAAAATGATGTGCATTATCCTCAATGCACACAATAAAAACAAAATAAAGTACCGGGGTCAAAAAACATACCTGGGCACCTAAGTACCAGTCTATGGCTGAGTTTGACCACCCTCAACCTGTGTGGTCAAC
>JAPFFP010043421.1:0-13254 GCA_026153255.1 Solanum medicagineum | reverse complement strand
ACCTGAAACTCACAACTCTTTCTATCTTATTGGCACATGTGAAACATGGCTACCTCTTCACTAAGTCTGAAAGTAAGGATACCCTTTTCCATATCAACCAAAGCGCGACTTGGAGATACGAACGGTCTCCCCAAGATGATAGGAACTGCAAAATCAACCTCACGTCAAGTATAACAAAATCTGTGGGAAATATAAATTTATCTACATTGACCAGCACATCATAAAGTATCCCCACAGGCTTCTTGACTGTTCTATCTGCCATTAGCAACTGTATCTTTATAGGGACAAGGGTGCCCAAGCCCAACCTTCTGCATGTAGCAAGAGGCAATAGGTTAATGCTGGCTCCAAAATCACATAGTGCTTTGGCAAAATTCAAGTTTCCCAACAGTGCATGGTATGGTGAATGCACCCAGATCTTCACACTTCTGCAGTAAAGGCTTTGTGGTGATGGCAATACAACGTTGAAAATTTTGGAAGAGGTCTTGGCTAACTTTTTGCTTCTTCTTGACTAGATCTTTCATCAATTTAGTGTACCGAGGCATCCTCTCAAGAACTTCAGCCAAAGGGATGTCCACTGATTGATAACTTCTTAAGCATTGCCAAGAATTGTTTGAACTTACCTTTCTCTTTTCTCTTCCCAAGCCTTTAGGGAAAAGATGGAAGGGGCCTTGGAAAGATTTTGTATTTCTTTGGTTGCTCTTTTTGTGTTGTGTGCTTTGGTCTCTTCATTTACCCTCTTCTTGTAGCTTCCATCCATAACCTTAGTTACTGGTGGATTGGTGGGATTTGTACAACTATGATTCATGACTGCCATACAATGCCCTTCGTTTTATGGATTTTGAACCATGTTGCTTTGTAAGGTGTCCTTTTGGCATCAGCTTAATTGCGAAGAAACTTGCTCAAATTGTTGTTCTCACTACTTAATTTCCATAGAGTGAGACTCTATGTTTTGGTTTATACTTGAAATATTTGATTTCATCGCCTTCAAGGTCTCATCTTGGTGATCGGCTCTCTTCAATAATTTTTCAAACATCTCTTCAATCCTAGAGTTATTTGACTCGGCATCACAGTTGTTAGGTGGCATATAAGGACCATTCCTATAGCCATCTCTTCTTCCCCATTTGGCATTCACACTCTCCTTCTTTCAGAGTAGCCACCCCGGTTGTGTCTATATGCACCATCACAGTTGTAGTTCAGACCTTGATTCCCGAAACCTTGCCCTCCAATAGTTCGAATTGGACCCTTGGGGGTTGTATCGGAAACATGCCCCTTGGTTGGTCACGAAGCAAACATCCTCGTAAAAGAATGGATCTTCATACATGGGTGTCTTTGGTGGTTGTGGGTCACCACTTGAACACTTGCTTGGTTTGCTTTAAGACCAAGTCCATGATGGGGCGAAGTTGAGCAAGTTGCTCCATAATTTCCTCATTGACCTTTGGTTGCTCATTGTTGGTGTTGACCATACAAGAAGTCTTCAGTGCACCTCACCCTCTTTGACCCCATGCTCTATTGGTTTTACCACTTGCTCCATCCTAGCAGCTATCAATGCAAAAGTTGGTCAAGAAACATGCCTCCCATGATTGTGTCGGCACAAGCTTGACTATTCTCGTCAAGCGCCCAATAAAAACTCTCAACCAAGGAATCATTAACAATCTTATAATCAGGGACTATCCTCAAGCATTTGGTAAATCTCTACCATGTGGTACTGATAGAGTCACCCGACAATTGCTCAAAATTGTTTATTTGATATTTGAGCTTTAGCTTCTTTGATCTCGAGAAATATCTTTCTAGAAACACTCTTTGAAGCTCTTCCCAACTTGTTATTGTACCTAGAGGAAGCTCATATAACCACATGGTTGCATTAACAGTTAGTAACCAGGGAAACACTCGCAAACTAATGGCATCAAGAGAAAGATTTTGTGTCCCCATGACACTCTTGCAGACGAAAACAACATTATGGTGATGACAATGGGGATTCTCTGAAGGTAGCCCTTTGAACAACCCATGGTTTTGGATCATTTGAAGTAACCCACTTGACACCGAGAACTTAGCATCTACAAGTAATAGAGGCAGCAATATAGTGCTAGTAACATCCATGGCCATAGGGTTCAAACGATAGTGGTTCCAACCATAAGCATTCTCATTGAAATCCCTAAGTTGTGGCCTATCATCCCTCGCAGGTGGATTATTTTCTCTTTCCATATCATCATTCACATTCATTTCTTCCTCAGCCGCTATATCCTCATTCATTTGAGCCATTCTTCTAAAGAGTCGATGAATCTCCAAATTGATCGTGGCTAAGGGATTGCCTTGGATCCTTATGTTTTTCATATAACCTAATACACCCAGCAAGTAAAATCAACAACAAAAACACAAGAAAAAGTAAAATACAAAAGAGTCTCAAAATTAACACTTGAACTAACTATTAGTGAAATCAAGTCAAAACCTAGTGGTATCCCCCGACAATTGTGCCAGGGAATACAGGGCTTGACTACAAGAATTCACTATCAATCATTTCGAGTATTTATGACTAGAATATCTAAATGGGGGGGGGGTTGTAATAAAAGAAAAAAAAGTAAAAATAAACACTATGCTATTATGCGAAGGAACACTCAAATTTAGGGACAACTTGGGAATTGTGTTCCCCATGGTTCGTTGACTCGATTATCCTAGACAATATGACTATGATTGGAAATTTGCATGTAGGACAGTAACTTAGGTTTTTCCAGCCCTCTTGTGAAGGTGAAAGTTGAATTTCACCATGACGTGTGGTCGGCAACCATGGCGTGCCAACTAACTGTTACCTATTGTCCCAGTCACCCTCCCCATGGTCAGGTTTGGTTGATTAGATGAGAACATATCAATCGAATCCTATCATTTACGTCCCTTTCCCTATTCATCACTACCTTGGTCAGGATCGTGATAGTAGGCGAGGTTTGGTGTTTGCCACCACCAAACAACAATCCAAATGAACGGAAATAAACAATACATACAAAATCCCAACCATTGAAATGCAATTAATCTAGGTTATCTCAAGTCAAGTACCCATAGTTCCCACAACCCCAAGTTGTCGGTGCTTAGCTAGTCATGGCTAAGGCAAAACCAACAAGAATACAAATACAATACATAGTTGAGAATTTTACCCAGAGCAATGAAGATAGATAATACCACAAGTTGTAAACCACAATCTTGATTGATGGAGAATGAATACAATGTAAGATTTGTAACCCCCAAAAGTAGGTTTTCCAATTGAAAATAAGAATCTACACTAAAACCCTAAAATATTATAGAGAATATTTAATGTCTCAAGTTTGGAATCTCTCTTCTAAAATAAACGATAACATAAAGTATTTATAGGATTTACAAACTTAACCGTAAAAATTACATAGAAAAAATAGCTAGCAGAAGGTACATCTCACAAGTACGACTCATAGGGTAACTTACGAGTCGTCATTGGGGTCTCATATCAGGCACTTTGCATTCTAGATTTGATTGTTATGACCCACTGGTATGAGTCATAGCTTGGGCTACCACTCGTATGCTCCTCTCGCAATCTAGTCCTTCAGCTTTTGTTCCAAAATTTTGGCTCTCTGTTTCTTCTTATGAGTTCACCTATACGAGTCGTAGTGCAACCTGTGACTCATAGAGTGACCTCGTAGGGCTGGACTCCACTTAGCTAATTTTTGACTTTTGCTCTTGTTTCTTACTACAAGATCACCCTATGAGTCGTAGCTTGAGCTACGACTCGTAGGAAGGCTCGTACGTTCTACACTTTAGCAAACTCTGCAATTTTCTCCCAAAATTATGCCAACCTAACTTTTTTGCAATACCAAACAAAAATACATAAAAACCATAAAAAGTCACATTAAGAACTCACAAAAATCCCTTGTTTTAGGAGTCAAATGTACAGTATTTTGACAACACATCAAACCATAGTGAAAAATGATTTTCACAAATTTTTTTGAGACAGAAAGGGTGCGAGACCATTCCGCGACGCAGATCCATCGGAGATCAATGTTGGAACTTCCTTAATTTTCCTGTTTCGACCTAAGGTATTGGGGTCATGGCCCCATGCCTATTTACATGTGAAATATCCTATACTTAGCTATTTTTCAACTCTATAAGACTCAAAAACCGTCTCTAAAGCCTCTCAACCATTTTATCAATATTTCCATCAAAATTCTAGTGTCATAAGCTTAACTCTGGATCTCAAGAACTTCATTCAAGCTTCAAGTCTCCTTCAACTCTACATCAAGGAATCTTCAAATTTAGGTATGTGGATTTAATCCATTGGCTCCTTTCACCTATGGAGCCCAATCTCCATTTTTATGCAAATTTTATGTTTTAAAGTTGTATTATTTATGGGTATCTTCAATTACGGATTATGTGTATAATTATGCTAGTGTTTTATGAAAGGTGATTTATTATACATTATTATCTATTTCAAGCTTATACTATTAATGAGTTTTGTTTATTGAGACTATGCATGTTTTGAGCTATGATCTATTATGAGATTTGATGAAGGATTTCAAGGTATCTTATATGAAGGTTTTACTACATGTTGGTCGGTCAATTTGCAGTGAGTTTTCTCATATTATTACGCTCTTGAATTGCATGATTTTCAACAAACATTATACACCCACCAAGTGTTTGATAAAATATTGTGACAAAGATTCTTAAGTTATTGATGGTCTATTCCATGATTTATGAGTCACGTGACTTCATGATGCTTTTGGAATTTCAAAATGTATTGAATTCATGAACATGTCTATGATATTGTAAATGTCAAATTAAGCCATTTTTCAAAAATTGTACCTCCCGTGGGCCTTTGATGTTAATGCAAGGGTAATGTTTGATGATGATCTATTCTTATGTTTTAAAGTTATGCTCACCATTAGAGGTCAAAGATGTTTTAGATTTGCTCATGTCATGTTTCCATGTTCTTGCAAATTGCTAAAGTGTGACTATTTTAATTATTCTGTTGGATTAGGAATAGCACCGATAAATTGGATATGGGATGGACCATCTTCATGGGTTCATATTCCTTTCCTCAAACTATGTGCCAACATAGGAGTATACATTACCCTTGCTTTACTAGTGGATCCATTTAGTGCACTCTCCTTTTGAAATTCTTCCCAAAATGGGACGGGCTCCCGTAAGGTGAAGTTTCTCTTGAAATCCTTTCCAAAATGGGACGGGTTCCCATAAGAAAGGTTACTTCCCCAAAATGGGACAAACTCCCATAAGGTGAAGTATGGTTTACCTTGGCAAGTAGACCACCTCTTTACCGATGAGGGGTAATCATTGGGATTCCAAGTTATAGCTCACTTGCTCTTATTCTTTGTCAGTTGCGTTCTCTTCCCACATATGTATTACGTTCTACGCAAGTTGAATGATTTATAGAATGTTTTACTTCAAGCATTGATCATGCATTCCATATTTAAATCATACTATCTATTAACTATGATTATGCATTTTGACTATATTGGCTTATGTCTTATTGCATTGCATCCTACATACTTAGTACATTCAGATATACTAATGCATTCTTTATGCCTACATGATATCATCATGTAGGGACTGAAGCTCCTCTTAATCATCCTCTACGTGGCTAGTGAGACTTTATGAAGATAAGCTTTAGTGAGTCCTCAAGTTCGAGGACACTATTTACTTTCTCTTGCTATTTCTAACACTTATTTATTTTGAACATTTGACATTATGAGCGTGAGCCCAGAAAGTGTCTTGGCCCCCGCTTTATTCCAAGTTAGAGGTGTATGTTGGATATTGTGATGTTATTGTGTTATGATCTTGACTCTTATGCTTTATTTATATTCAAGATTTCCCTTAGTCCCACTTCCCATTTTATATATCTCTTGTTGTTATTTACTTTTGCTTCCGCGATCAAGGATGTGTGATTGATATACTAAGAGGCTTGTTTGGGTCCCTTCGGGTTCCCGTTCGCCGTGTCACATCTAGGACCTAGGCTTGGTCGTGACAAATTTAGAAGGTGCAAGCCAAGCTTTTGGTCTAAGATCCTTTAGATGGTTGTTATGTTGATCCATGGCCACAATTGAGGAAGATGCTTCATAGGAAAAATTGGACATCTGAATATGATCTAATAGATCTTCTATAGTTTGATATCTTAAGGTACAAATATCACAAGCATTCTTCCAAATTTAGATCATCGTATGATCCAAGAGGGATTGCGTTAGGGAGACAAAATTGTGTTTAAAAGTGAATATCAGCATTCGGGGATATTAAAAATGGATAGAAGATATCCTTCACAAAAATGGACAAAGTTTGAGTAATATTAACAGTTGAGATTTTTTTTTCTTCTCATTTTGCTCATAATAGAAACACCAATATTATGTAAAGCTTCATAGGCTAGAAGGTTGGAATCCAGAAAGAGGTGAAGGATTTAGGACTAGTGCTATAAGTACGATCTTGTCTACAGCTCGTGGTTGGTATCACAAGTCGTAGACAAGCCTCATAGAAAGTACAAAGACTTGGTAAACTTTTAAAGTCCGGGGAAGATGTATGAAAAAGGGGTCTATGTCCTGCGAATGACTCTGTGAGTCATAGAGTAGGCTCGTAGACTAAAGGGTGAAAATTGGATTTCTGAAGTTTGGGGGTGTCATCAGATGAAAGGCTTTTACGGGTTGTGATTGGTTTTACAAGTTATAAAAATGGTCTTGTGATATGATCTGAGGTGAGAAATTTTCTAAATATGGGATAGTTCTATGCAGGGGTCCTTATGATATGTGGTGTGAATGATGAGCCGTAAAAGGTATGCTTGGATTGGGGATTCAGAGATGGATTTTGGAAGCTCAAATGTGTAACCTGGATGAAACCTCGACCTATGACTCATAGAATGATATATGGTCCGTTGATCAAGTTCGTAGATGGGCCCCAATAATTTTTAATAACGGGTAATTTTACCCAGATCCTAAGTCCACTACTACATCATTTTAAGCTTATTGCCTCCCATATAAGACCTATTTCTTCCTAATACACTCTTGTTCACTCTCCATTCTAATTCTACCTAAATTCTCATAAGGCAATTCCTCTTCTCAAGGCCTAAGAAGGCAAGCTAAGATTTCAAGGTCTTCTTCCTCAAATCTCAAGTTTCTCTCCTAATTTTCAATCAAGGTATGTGAATTTTGATTTGTGAGTTCCTTTCACCCACAAAGCTCAATTATGTTCATTTTACTTAGCTTTAAAGTTATAAAAATTTTATGACTTGCATGAAATTCCTTTAAATGATGATAGTATGATGTATTTTCAGTTGTATAAGTTATATAGATGCAACATTATGAAGTTCTAAGAAGTTGAATATTTGCAAGGCGATTTTCATGTTTCACTACCTAGGGTTTTGAATGCTTATAGTGGGTTGCTTTGAGAATGTTTTAAACTAATGAGTTTTACTAGGTTTATGCTTTATCCTCTTGAATTTCATGATTTAAAGCTTAAATGTATTACCTACCAAGTTTTAAATGAGTTCCTTAATAATACTGTGATGAAAGATAAGGGCCTTCAGTAGGTGTTTATGAAAATTTATGAAAGCTGCAAAGTATTCATGTAGCTCTTTTTTATGATGTTCTAAAAGATGGTGATAAGGGCAATTCTCGCTTGAATTGATTATAAGATTTTAATGAGTCACTCCTAATATGATGATGATGTTATGATTTAAAGCTTAAGAATGTGTATGCATATGATTATGCTTTAAAGTACTTTGTGGGACTTGACTTAGCACCAAATACGATTTTAGATGGGGTTCGATAAGGAAACCTTAGTTGCAACCTCCTGTCTCATTAATTATGTCCCACTATAGGATCCCTCATATGATAATGCTAGTGGATCTAGAATAGCAAAAGTTAAAATTAAAGATGTGCATGCATAAGTTGATGGACTTCTACCTAGCAAGAAGTCTCCCTAAGCCAATGTAGGGGGTTTATGATGGAATCTATATAGTAACTTGCATGGTCTTAGATATCAATTATGATTTCTTTCCACATAGATATGTATATGATGACTTAAGATGTTTATCTTTTTCAAAACATGTTTTAAATGATGCATTGATCATTCATCATTTTGAGCTTTATTCCTTGTTATATGCCTATTGCCTATTATGATATTATGATTTTCTAGTTTGCATAATATACCCCATGCTTAGTATATTCAAAGTACTAACACATACTTTTTCCTACATTATATCAGTATGTACCAGTGCTTCTCCTCCACGTGGCTAGCTTTGGATTGTTCAAGAGTAGTTTTGGTGAGTTCTCTATTTCATGGACATTATCATATTCCCTTTATGGTTTGATGTATTGAGGCACTTTGCCTATTTCATTCTATTTTCTTTTGCAATTTTTAATTGAGGGTGAGCTAGGAACATGTCTTAGCCCTTGCCAAGTCTAAGCTAGAGGTATTGATCGACATTATATAAAGGTTTATATTTGATCCTTAAATTATGAATAATCTCCTTTAGTCCCATTTCTCCTATTTAAATTTCATTTTTATTTATGTTAAATACCTAAGAAATGTTTGATGAATGCTAAGAAGGCTTGAGTCAGGTGTCTTTGGGTTCCTCATTCACCATTTTATGACAAGACCCTAGACTTGGATCTAGACAAACTTGGTATTAGAGCCCTAGGTTTTGAAAGGGTCCTCAAGGTGCAACATACCACTTCAAGTAGCGTCTTGTTCATGGTTGTAAAGTGTGCCACAATTTTTCATGAGATATCTCACAATTCAAGCATAGGGGCTAGGAGTCACATGGCGAATGGAACCTGAGGGTCCCCAAACAAGTCTCATACCATTCATATACACGTCATCGATTCTGAAGCATATGATTAAACAATAAACACATAGTTCTAAGGAATGAGTAAGTATGACTCAAGCTATAGGGATGTCATAAGGATTGGGATTTGTATGAATTCACATAGCACATATCACATAAGAACTAAGGGGCAGATAAGTATGACTCACAGTATGGGGATAGAAGGGACTCAAGACTTTTCCATATTTCTACATCTCATTATGAACATATCACAATAACATCAACATCAAGAGATAGACATAATCATTGTCTCCATAAGCAATTAGCATAACATATCTCAAGTCCCTACATAAAGTTTACATGATGTCCAATAATGCCTCTAAGTCCTAGATTAGGACGGTGGTCAAGACATGTCCCATGTTCACCATAAAAGTAAAGACATAAAGCAACATAACATAAGAGGTAGATAGAAGATGGTTTGTCCTTAGATGATAGGACTCACCACACAAGCAACTTTTTGTCACTAATTGTAGCCGTCAAGTGGTGGAAGATAATAGTCTCCAGTCCCTACATGGTTAGATCATGTAGGCAAAGAGTATTTGTTAGTACGTTTGAATGTACTAAGTATGTGGGCATGCAAATACTGTGAACATATTAACCTGCAACCAATGTTAGATGACAAGGGCACATATATAGAAAGAAGTATATAACAAAGAAGAATATATCAATATTCTATGAAATCTATGATACATGAATGCCAAATAGGACCTCAATCGACAAAAGACCAAGTGAGCTATAACTTCGAACTCTATCGTCTTCCCCACAATAGATAAAGAGGTGACCTACTTGCCAAAAGAAGATCCTTAACATAATCATACCTAAATAGGGGCATAAACATGAACTTAAGTTTGCCACATAATTATGGGACTTGAGGATTTATATAAGGGCCCTCGGGGATAGCCCCTCTCACACAAGTCCACTCTATGCTAAGTCATCATCCCATGATAATACATATACATATACGTGTTGAAAAAGAGGCAAAAATCTTTTCAAAACATAACAATGCATACTTAGGCTTAAAAGCCAAACACACTTCATAATCATGCATACTTGGGCTAAAAAGACAAATCATACTTCATGTCATACTTTGATACATAGGAATAGCTCCTTCATTCTTGTACGTAGTGGTATAAACACCCATAATTTCTCAAAGAGCCATATAATAGACATTATAAGATTACATTCTTGTCATACCCATTTTTCTCTTGAAAACATAGTCATAAACATAATTGAGTCTTAGCTCACATCATAAATCTCATGAAAATCAATGTTTATGCATGCATATGCCATAAGGGTGAATTAATAGCATGGGCACTAGGAGTTCATCGTCAAATAATCATAATATAATAAAATCATAGTAAATCCATGAAGAGATCATCAATTGAAGCATACTTAAAATTACCTATGCTTAGATTGAACATTTAAAGGGACATACATATACAAACCTTCATAATATCAATGCAATTCAACATAATAGGTGTTAAATAACTTTAAACACATCAATTAAATGCAACACATATCTCAATTTAATCAAACCAATATTTATTTAAAGACTCATAGTTAAAGTGAGCTTGAAATTCATAATTTAAGAAGTAAGAAGTGTTAGGGGTCTTCATGATTGAAAGGAATCATGAATGAATCTCACATACCTTAGATATCTAGAACAAGTAAGAAAAAATTGATTTGAGAAGAAGGCCCTCCTTGAATTTCCAAGTTGAATCATCAATTTCACACTTGAGAGGAGTTCTTAAAAGAGAGAAATTTCTAGAGTTCTAAGTGTATGAATTAATTTGAATACGAATGAAACAATATAAGTCTTTTCAAGGGTTTAGGATTGGTTAGAACATCACAAATGATCCTTAAAAGTCACCACCAAAGTTATGATAAAGTAATTAATGAAGCAAGAACTAAAATGTGTACGCAGATATTATGCTAGAGCACCACGACCTGTACAGAGGACCACAGACCATACAAGGGTCCATAATAGGGGTCTTGAGACACTTAGAAAAATTTCAAACAAAGGACGTTTCCACTAAAGGCTTCACAGTTCATACAAAGGTACACTAATCGTACAATGGTCCATTCAAATGACCCAAGTTTTGAGATGGTAATTTTATACTTAGACTCATATTTTGGGGAAAAGGCTTCACAAAACACCCCACCACGGCTAGTGGTAGGTTGCAGAGACCCTACCATGGCTCGTAGTGGGTTGCACGTCCCGTAAAGGGTCTCTTGGTGGCTGCCTTAGCCAATTTCTTGACTTGAAGGCTGGGGATCCTATCAAGAACCCCTCCCTCAATGATGGTGAAGACCACGACTCGTGGGAGTTGTCATAGTGGGCTACCAAGCCTAAAACTCCTCCATAAGCCACACGAAGCCATACACAAGCACTTCATGGGTCATAAAACTCTAGAATTGGATTTAAACATCGATAAGGTCTGATCAGATCTGGGTTTGAACATCATCTCCCTCTTGGGAGCATTCATCCTCAAATGAGAAACGAGCAAGCTTGAAAGGCTTGACTTGAACACGAAGCATTTTAACATGGGAACATACTGCATAATGCATTTCTTGAAAATCATAAATCATTAAAACTCATGTCAAAACATCCTTTAAATCATTTTCATGCACATGTATACATGTCATGTCTTGAAACATAAGAGTGAAAGAATTAGGAGCATTTAGAATAGGAAGAACCTAATATCTTAGCTTGAGTAGATTGGAAATGATGGGGATATTGCCTTATCATGTCTGTCTCCGCCTCCTATGTAGCACTCTCCATATGTTGGTTTCTCTAAAGCACTTTAACTGAAGTCACATCCTTGTTGCGAAGGCGTTTTACTTGCCTATCCAAAATTTCAATCGAAACCTCTTTATAGGACAAGTTCTCTTCAACTCAACACCTTCAAGGGCACAATCAAACAAGGATCACCAATGAACTTTCTCAACATTGATGGATGGAAAATCGGATGAATAGAACTTATCTCCAAAGGCAAATCCAACCTGTAGGCCACCTTGCCAATTCGCTCAACTATCTCATAAGAGCCTACATACCAGAGACTTAAATTTCCCTTTTTACTAAAACACATTACACCATTCATAGGAGAAAGCTTCATATACACACAATTATTGACATGAAATTCAAGATCCCTCTTTCTAACATTTGAATAAGACTTTTGACGACTTTGAGCGTCTGCAACCTTCCCTAATCAACTTCACCTTTTCTATGGCTTCTATCATAAATCCAGGCTAATCAATGCCATCTCACCCAAATCAAACTGAAATGCCCTAAAAATGTGCTTTAAAAATGCCCATAATCGTAATTTCCATATACCTCAAAATCGATGCATTAAATCAAAAGTCCGACTTCATATTCTCAGTAATGGGGCAAAATTGAGTGGGAAATAGGTATAACCCAAATTTTAGAGGATCCATAGTGAAAAATAAAGTTGGTTAATTTACAATTTTCAAAGAGCATCCGTGCCCCGGCTGCAATGCGCCAGGGGGCAGAGTAGTACAAAAATGGTCCGTGCGATGAGTCCACATCACGCCAAGGACGCGGAGCATTGTAAGTTTTTCCTTGGTTATTCTATCTAGGCCAAGGGCATTGGGGTCATAGCACCATTCCAACTTATGCGTGAAACACCTATATTAGCCATTTTTCAACTCTATATCACTCAAAACCCTCATAAAAACCTCACCAAATCTTACCAAATGTCTTACTCCAATTTCAAGGATTTCAAGCTTAACTTTGGAACCCAAGGATTCTCTTCAAGATCTAAGTTCTCTTCAAGCTCATCTCAATAAAACCCAATTTTGATGTATGTGGGTTTCATCCATTGGGTCCTTCACACATGGAGCCTAATCTTCCTTTTTATGAAAATTGCATGCTTTCAAGTTGTATTACCTATGGGTATCTCTTATTATTAATTATGAGCATGAATTATGTTGTCATTTTATTAAATATTGATTGATTATGCATGACTATCTATTTCAATCTTATACCATGATTTGATTATATCTATTGAGACTATGTAAGCTTTGAGTTATGAAACTATGATCTATTGTGAGATCTGATGATGGATTTCAAGGTACCCTACATGGGGGTTTTACTATGTGTTGGTGGATTGATTTGCATTAAATTTTCACATCGTATTTCACTTTTGAAGTGCATGATTTTGAACTAGTATTGTACAACAACAACAAGAACAACAACAACAACAACAACAACAACAACATACCCAGTGAAATCCCAGAGGTGGGATTTGGGGAGGGTAGAATGTACGAGAACCTTACTACTACCTCATAGAAATAGAGAGGCTATTTCCTGGGAACACTCATCTCAAAACCCATATGCAGAAAGAACCCTAAACAAGCCTTTTAGCATATCATACACACATTCTTGGTCGCGAAAG